>VZTF01007683.1:983160-1254994 GCA_013397755.1 Cnemophilus loriae | reverse complement strand
TGACGGAGGGCAGGTGCCGGCGTGGTCCCGCTCCGTGCGGCCGGCACGGCGGGGGCTCGGCGGAGGATGCTCCCAAAAGGGTTGAGTCACGGCGGCGGTGGGCAGGCGGCGCTCCGGATCCCGCACCGCAAGAGAGCGGTGTCCGTGTCACGCAGGAGGCGCTCACGGATAGAGGGGAAACCAGCTGCTCTGGTTTTATCTGCTGTTGTTTCCCAAAGCGTGCTGTCTGTGTAACACCTCTGCGAAAGAGTGTTTCACTGGAAACCCTGTCTTGCTCTCCTTACCTGCCACGCAAAGAAGTGTTGCTACAAGAACGAGAGTTAACACAGGGGAGGTAAAGTAAGCATACCACTAACTTTTTCAGTGTGAAGCTTACCTCAGGTTGTTTTTCGGTCATAGACCCTGAACAGGTGAACATCTTGGTCTATTTGGAGCTTCGTGTTTACAAGGAAGAACTTCCTTCCTGAAGTTTAATGGGAACCCCTGCTAACAAGCAGGGAAACTTGGTACGGACCTAATTAAATATTGGCAGCAGTTAACCGGGTGTTTATTGGTTCTGAGAAATACCAGGCCATCAAGGAAGGCTTCTATGAGAGAGGAAAAAGCTTCATACAGTGCCAAGGATATTTGCACCTAAGTATGAATTCAGTTAAACATGTCTTATAAAAATCTAAAGTCAGTGCAAAAGTTCCTGTGTGAGAAACAGACATCTTTTCCTAAAAGATTGAACAAATAGTTGTTCTCCAGTTGCTCCTGAAAATTACCAGATTACAGGATAGCTAGTCATCAAGAATGGTGAAACAGACTTCTTCTTGCCCAAAAATTAAATAGGGAAATGCCAAGATTTTTGAGGGTGTTAACCTTTTAATTGCTGAAAATAACTGTGCTTTTAAAAATTCACCTCATACTAAAAGGGGCCTTAGGCATTTTGTAAAAATAGTGATTGCATGCGCTACCTTGTACGTTTGTACCATTTTGACTTGTAGTCTGGTTGGTAAACTGTGAAAAATGCTTCTGCTGTACTTTGGTTTTAAACATGAACCTTAGGTTTATGTCAGATATTTTCATAAAGAACATAGTTATTAATATCTTTCATGTGTCTCGTGCAGTAATTTGAAGGATAAGGAACCTCCTCTTGACCCTTTTACTGTCCATCATTTGTATAGCTGGCAAAAAACCTCTGCATTTCTGTCATTGAAACATAGTTTCTTGCATATCTGTTTGGTTTGTTATATGATTATAGGCGATGCCACCCTTTCTACCCAGAGAGATAGTCATTGATGGTGATATGACTTGAGTTATAAAAGTATGTTTTCATAAAAAAGGAATTCTTTATTACATTCCCTTTTGTTGTAACTCAGTTCGCTGACAAGCTGCAAAAGAGGAAGACAACAGCTACATGGTTTATAGTTTTAGTTATCTATTTGAAATTCTGATTCCTGAAGTTTCAGAACATCAGATGTTTCTTTTTTATACTTCTTCTCTACCTTGATCACCTTTTAATGTCTTCCACGGTTGTAATTTCTGTTTTTAAAAGTGTCTTCACAGTGACTTTGAATGACATATTTCCAAAGTAGAAAGTGTTATATACTCATTTAAAGTAAACTCATAAAGTCATTTAGTTTTTGAGGTTAGTATCTCCATGCTGTCTTTAACTAGCTCCTCGTTTTATGTCCTTTCCCTACAAGCTGTTTCTAAATTTTATGTGTTTTTTCAACATGACATCTCAGGGATCCACCTGTTTTGTAGGTTTGCACCATAAAATCCCCTTTTGTACATTGTTGCCACTTCCTGGTTTCATGCATTGTTCATCATGCTGATTTAGAAAAAGGTGGTTTTTCCCAAAAGGCATCTGTGTGGGATGTCCAAGACATAACTTTCCTGCTCAGATAGTTTGATTTTTGTCAGCGGATTCCTTGGAGAGCAGTCTTTTCTTTATTGCATTCAACTTTGAATGCCCTTTGTGGGCATTCTGTCATCTCTCTGTTGTTACTCTACTAGTGGGACAGTGGCTGTTGCCTCTGGCCTGTTAAAGCAGAGCTCATTTCTTGTATTTGCAAGGAGAAGGCATTCATTTTCAGCTAGATAGAAAACTGGTTACTTTGACCTCCTTCTGAGCCTTCTTCCCATTGCTCATGGGTTTTTAGTGAACTACTCATCTGTTGGACCAGTGTGACTACATTAGTTTTTGTCTCCATTATTTGTCTTTAACTGGATGTCTGCGACTGTTGGCAACTGTGCTATGTTTGGGTTCTCTCTGTTGCTCTCTGTGCTCTTCTATTGCTTTCTGTTTCTAACTAATGCTTGAGTTTGTGGTCTTGAGATCTTGGTGTCTGGGGGAGAACAGGGCTTTACAGGTATTTCTGTAGCTCAGGTAGTACAGTCCCCTTTTCTCTTACTCCAGGCACAGAGATATTTACTTGTCTGAAATCGTTGCATCTCGTGCCTGACTTACAATTTTCTTTTTCAGTTTATAATTGCACGGCTCGCTAGAAAGCATATTTACTTGGATAGATGCTGAACTGCAGCTGTGCTTCTGCCCTCTCCTCAGGAGTCAAAGGCAGCATGTGTGCTTCTTTCTGGTCACAAAGTCTGCTTGTATGAAACTGATGGCATGACGGGAAAGAAAAGTTTTATGCCCTCTGAAGTCAGGAGTCATTTCATTTTACAGAGTTATAAAGTAGCATCACACTGCTTTAGAAGTAAATGGTGTTACTGTTCTGTATGGCAAAATACCCTGTTCCTAGCACTGAGAGTTCTTTGGTAACAAGGGCTTTGGCCTTCTTACCTTCTCATTTTTGTGTCTTGTTTGTTGCTTCAGGACCTTTTTATGGTTGTAGTAGTACCCTTATGTAGTATTTAAGTCTTGTGCTGGAAAAACTGTTAAATCTCTATTTTTTCACATTTTCTCAAGGCTTTATGTATTTTTTCAAAGGTTTTAATTTATTCTGAATTTAAAATTGCAGAAAAGAGTATTCTGACTGAAAGGAATGTAGCTCTAGATGGATAAAAGACTATGCAAAAATGACACGGTAGTGGTCCATATTTATGCTCCCTCATTTTAAAGCATTAGCTCAACTCATTCATTATATAATTTTCTTTTCCTTTTCAGAAAACAAGCTGCAATCGTTGTCATCCTTTTTGTTGTTAATGATGTTTCTTTATATTAGCTTGAAGTTTTGAGAAAACACAGAACAACATTACGAAGTTTAGCATATGACTTCTACAGCTCTAGGGCTAGCAGTAGAAACATGTTTCTCTGCAAAGTAAACAAATATAACTGACAACTAGGAGAGAAGCATGCTGGATCAAAGACTAACTTTGCATCAGTCTTTCAACTCCACATATGCCTTCAAGTGTCGAATGTTAATTTTGTAAGTGTACATACACAGAAGCCTGTGTGGAAATCTTCTTTTTCTCTGGGATTAGTAAGTCATTCATTTGCTCCCCTGTATAGGCCATCTGAAAACAAAAAACATCATTCTGAGTCTTTTCTTAGATCACAAAGTCCGAATTGTTCAGTGTGTTGTGACTTCTTTTTTTTTTTTTTAATGGAATGTGATACCACAGTGGTACCTGAGCATAGCTTAACCGTGTGCATGAACTGATTTGATAATGCAATGATCAATTAAAAAAAGACATTCCCAATGCCCCATTCTTTATTTAGATGGTGAAGGATGTTTGAATTACATTACAACCTTGAAAGATCGGTTAATTTCATTTTTGATCTTGGCTTCCATAACATTCTTCCAATTTCGTATTTAATTTTTCTTGCTACTCTATATATTTTGCAAATGGATACTGTGGACTATAACTTGAAAGTTACTTAATGACCTGTTTCCTTCCTGCTCTTCTTTCCCATGTGTGGCACTCACCAGAAAATGTCACCACTTGTATTAATGGTATACTAAGCTTTCTAAATCTAGTTTGAAATTATGCTTTCTCTTTTCAAGAGCACATATTGATTTTTGAAAGGTTAAAAGGATTTTACCAGGTACTGTGCAATAATTTCTGTCATACAATGCATGCCATTAGACATGCCATCCAGTGCTTATTAGTGTGATTATAGCATGTCTGAAGTGTTTCATAAAGCAAGTACTTTAAGCAACCAGGGAGTAATAACAGCGTACAGTGGAGTAATAACGGAAGAGCTTGCATCCTGGAGGTTGTAATAATCTCAAATTTGTAGTGCTAGAACTAGCAGAACTTAATATGCAAATCTCATTGCAAAATGGAGTCAACTCTGGGGTGAAATGGGATGGGCAATTAACAATGTACAGTAGTGTTGTATAAGGAGTTACGATATGAGGTGAAGAAAATATTGTGTTAATTATTGCAGAAGATCCTTGGGTTTGGGACAAAATGATTCATTAGGTGTGCTGAAAGTGTATGTTCAGATATTGCAAAAGTGGAGGTAGATGCTGCCTGTCTAAAGACACAGTTGGACCATCTCTTAGTGCCACTGAAACACTGGATGCAGTATTCTAACTTATTTCCTGGGAAACCTGGCTACAACTTACCATTTGTTTTAGGTATTATTCTTCTGACTGTCGATGGAACACAATCCACATGTTCATAAATGGAGTTGCTTAGCTTGTGTTTCAGAGCTTTCCTGCGGGATGTGTGTTTCTGTGGGCAGCACTTCTTAGGCTACAGAACACTTGGGGCAGGAGGGGAGCTCAGGAGCTTCCTAGTCTGAGCAGTGGACAGGATCAGCTTGGAGGTCATGAGCAAGTTGCTCAGGCCTGTCTCACAGTGGAAAAGCTGTTCTTTACATCCAGTAGGAATCTCTCATTTCAGTTTTTGTGTCTGGTCTTCTCACTGTGTGCTGCTTAGAGCAGCTTGGCTTGCTGTTTTTGGTGGCCTCTGCATGGGTGGTGGTGTGGCTGCTGTTTGGGCTCCCCAAAGCTGTCTTTGCTTCCAGGCTGAGCCAGCCCTGTTCCCTCAGCTTCTCCCACAGGTCAGATGCTTCATCCCCAGATGTGTTGGTGGCCTCTTGCTAAACTCACACAGGTTTACCAGTGTTCTCCCTGGACTGGGAGAGCAGTATCTTGACGTGGTGCAATGGGTGCTGCCCAGTGGGGAATGATCACTTCCCTTGATCAGTTGGCTGGACTCCTTGCTAACACAATCTAGGCTTCTGGCAGCCCTCTCTGCAGACAGAGCACGCTGTGGGCTCCTGTTTGGCTTGCTGGCTGACACGAGGCCGTGGTCCTTTACAGCAGAGAGACCTCTGTTATTGCCAGGAGTTTTCCTTTCCTGGCACGGGACTCTGCATTTGTCCCTGTTGAATTGCATAGGGTTCCCCTTGGCCTATTTCTCCAGGCGTTTCTAGGTCTCTCTGAGTGGCAGCCCTGCCCTCGAGTGTATCAGCTGGTCCTGCCAGTTTGGTGGAAACATGAAGAATGTGCACCTGTGGTCCATGCTGGGATGTACCTTGTTTACTGTCTGTATCTGTGACCATGGGAAGAAGTACCAATGCCTTCACTTCGACATATTTTGCACACGTATGGTATCTCTGCTTACCCCCTTTTTTTACCTCTCCTATTATTAACTTGCAGAGCTTGTGTCACCTTACCTACTGCTTTTGTATGCTGTACTAGAAGGAAACTGTGTTCATATTTTCTTTAGAAGTACAATACAGCTAACATGAAAAAGACATGGAGTAGGAAAACCAGAGTATGTTGATCACTTAACTGATGACCTCAGAGAAGGCTGGAGTGAGGAGAGATGGTTGTCTTCTCTTACTGCCACCAGCCTCCATAGCTTGGTGATTCACTCCTTCTCATTTCCCTTTGGCCAGTCTTCAAAGCCATTCCAAAACTGAAATATATTTCACTGGTTTTTAAGTCCTTAATCAGTAAATCTTACCTGTTGATGACATATTTTTTAGATTTGATTAATAGTAAATGACTGTTATCTTTTTTATCTTTGTTATCTATCTTTGTTATCTTTGCTGTTATCTTTTTATCTATGAAAGTTGAAAATAGAACATGCTTTTTAAAACAAAGCAGGAAAATTTACTTGATTTTCAAAGAATGGGAATCATGTGTGCAGCAGATACCTTATAAGAGGTTATATAACTGATTTGCCTTCAGAAAAAGGATCTATTTGAGCAAGAAAATTGTTCTCCAGATAAGATCTTAGAGGCACCAAGATCAAGAAACTAAAATTCTGTCCCTCTCTCTGTAGATTTCAATCTATATATTTAAATTCTTTACCTTTTTCCTCTTATATTAAATTAGAAAATCCTTTATAACATTACAAGTATTTCCAGATGGGCAAAAATACAGCAGTAGCATTACTTTATCCCATTTGAAATTGTCATACTGGAATTAGATAATGAACTTTTTGTTCTTTGTTGAAACTAGGATTGCATATACATATTGAGATAATTTTTTAACAATGTTTGCTTTGAGAATGCTTACTCTTCTGCCATCAGTTAAGCAGTGACATTCTGGAGATGAGTAAGAGAAGTTAAATCAAATTCAAATCAAAATTATAGTTAAATAAGGATTATAAGATACAATCCATCTACCCAGATTTTGAATCATGTAGTATTTAAAGTTCATTTGCTTATTTCGTCTGAGTCTGTAATTTCAAATCAATACTGTTGTTTTGATTTTCAGCATATTCATAGGAGTATATCTTTATAGGTTATCTTACTGATTAGCGTGTTTTAACTTTACCGCATGCTTGATTATTATTTTTATTTTTTTCCAAATCAAGGCAGTGTACCTGCTTGTGTGCTTGTTGAATCAGCAAAGTCCTCAAACTTTAGTTTTCTGTCTTTCATATATTTAAAGGCTTGTCCAGAATGTAGACAAATTATCAAGAAAGTAGGATGATACTAATTTATTACTTCTGAAACTTTTTAGGTTGTAATTTCTAGTGTTTTTGTATGGGATATAGCGACCTAATTTAACATCACTGAGAGTGTTACAAGGGCAGAGTTTAGCCGCAGTTTTTGTTTTGTGTTGAGCATTCATGAGAGGAAGTGGTTTAAAATCCTGGCCTTTGCTTCTGGTATCTGCTTGGTTTTTTATGTATGGAGAGTGTTGAATAGAAGCTTTTGTTGGAAGTGTTGTGCTGAAAATTATATAATCGCTCGTCTCAGCCTGTTCACTTCTTGTGGAGGGAAAATACGTCTGTATTCCAACAAGTGGAAGAGAGGCCTTTGCATAGGATATGTACTGTGCTTTATTAAAGATTTATTAAATATTAAAATGTAGACTCCCATTTTTCTCTTCCACATCTATTTCAGACTCCAGGTAGAGGTGGGTCTCAGAGTTCAGATTCGGATTCATCTGCCACACCTGGAAATGCCGTGGACGTGAACAACGAAGGCTCCTCAGAGGTACTGTGCACCGTACACGGGACTGGTGTCTTAAACCTTGGGTGCTCTTTCTCTGATCCATGAAGCTGTTGGGAGTAACTTTTGATGCCCTTCCTAAGTATCAGCTGTACTAAAAAAATACTTACAAATGTCATATTCTAAGAATTATTTGTAATTTAAATAAAAAAAGGAAGACTAGGCCATATTTATAGGTAACTATTAATTAGGCTTATCTATCCAAGTGGTCACAAGCAATCCTTCCTGTAGTTCTAGAGATGAATTATTAAAATTAAAAGCAATGAGATGTAAGCTTAAGACTCCTTGTTAATAAATCTTTCATGAGAGCTGCAAAAAACAAGGCTTGACATTTTATTATGCTTGTACTCCATTTTCACCTTGCTTCTGCTAAGCTATAATATATACTGGAAACCTCTTCCTTGTGAAATATCAAACATACTGGGTTTTGTTTGGTGTTGGAGTATAAATCCTATCAGTGTTTCATGTGCTGTATGCCATACTTAATCAGCAGAATAAGTTGTTATTCTTGATGCAATCCCGTATTGCAATGTCTTTGTATTTACAGTGTTGTCAGACATTAACTCTGAAAAATGCAAACTGACTTCACTGGCTGTTGAAGCTTGTTTGTGCTAATGTAGCCTCATTACCTCTCTTGAAAATGTTTTGAGCTTAACATACAAATACAGTACAAGGCTAATTACCCCTATTACAGCATTAAGGAGAGCAAAGTGCCCTTTCTTACTCTGAATAAAGCGTGTGACGATTCAAATACTCCTGTATGTGATATGATAAAAGATAAGAGAAACTTTCACTGTGCTGTTTAAAATCCTGTGCATCTGCTTATTTCTTCTTTCTTGAAGCCTTATTGCAGTCAATGTAATCAGACATCCCTTAATACTTTGCTGCATGTTCTACATGTTGCAGATTTTTGAGTCCAAATCTGTTCTGTGTGCCTATTTAACCATCCCTGAAGCAAATAGATATTCTTAAATTGCAAACTAAACTCTTATTACTTTTGTAGTTGATTAAGGTATAAAAACATGCAATGAGACAATTGCTTCTTTCTAAAGTTCGGCTAAAATTGTACAATTCTGTTAACATGAGTGCAGCATGGCTAACTGTACAGCTTGTGGGTGCCATAAGGTATCTCAGTACTAATGGAGTGGTATTTTCTTCACATGGGATGGGCTTTCACTGTGATGGTGTGCCTGCACTATTGCCCCATTGGCTGTTCTTCTGCTGAGTCGAAACTGGGTCAGACCAAAAGTGCCTTGTCACTCTTGTTCGATATGCATGTGTTACATAAAAAAAGTATCTTTTAGTTGTCCTTAATTCCATCATTCCTTGCATTGGGTATTATCCTTAGCATAGAATTTCAAAGTCTGTTTGAAACTGACCTCTGAACCTGGTGATGGGTTTTTACATTCGCTTGTAATGCTGCTCGAATCTGTTAGGCTTCCTTTTCTCTCACAGCTTGCCTGAGGTCTTGTCTCTCCTGGAGCTTCTCTTCAGGAGCACCACAGTTGGTCTCTGCAGAATGTTTGCTGGTTTTCTTTATCACGATATTCCTACCTGGTTCTCCATTATTATGCAGTCAGAAATCCATTAACTTGTTTTCACTCCAGTTTCTTGGCTAGATTTTCTAATTTGTGTTTGTTGCAAGATTCAAATGGAGAATAATTATTAAATCTGTGCAGATTTGTATGTTTCCTTTCACTTCAAGCCTGGTTGAAATAAATCCTGATTTTTGAGAATTGTAGTATGAAACAGAAGGAGTGGGGAAGTCTGAATTCAGACTGCTCAAAATGCTCAAGAAGAGGTAAAAATTTGCTCAAGTCCTGCCTGTGGCCATGTTGGCACTTCAGGTCACACGTAGACCCATAATGAAATCTTTTATTCACTGTGCAATCTGCCCAGGGAGGAAATATTTGAGTCTCTCTTGCCTTTGCAGCTTAGGTCCCAGTGCAACTCTGTCTGCAGCACAGGGTTGCTAAATATTCCATGCTTGCAGTGATCTACTGGTGAGATGATGCTTTCCTTAGTGTAACATCGCTGCGTTAACTAGACAGGTTTGCCTCAAACTCTCCTGCTGCTGTTGCAAACTTGCTTATTAATTTATAGAGGCATTTCTGCAATCTCACTGCACCACTCTTCCCTCTCTCTCTGAAGCATCTGAACACTCTTCTGGGAAATCTCGCAATGGATGTGACATGATGCCTTGTTGTGCTCTATTCACAATTTGTTATGCAGCTTGTTCCTCTGTCACATGAAGGGGGTACCAAGAGTGTCTGGAAAACACATGGTAGTATGCAGCATGGTCCTAGTTTTTAGGGCATGTTTTAGATTTATTTATTTTCATGTCCTTAGTAATGATTCCTTCTTGCTTCCTCTATGGTATTGGTATGGTTTGTAAAAGTTCTCTCTCCAAATGGAAAACAGACTTTGCTTTTGGTGATTGTAGAGAGCTTTCAGCATAAGAATTCAAACTTTTGATTCCAGATCTGATTTTTTTTTTGTCTTTATTAGTTTCTTAAAAACAAATATACATTTCACAGGGCTTCATCTGTCCACTGTGTATGAAAGTGTGTGTAACTTCCACTGATCTGTCTGAACATTACCAGAGTGAGCACACTGGGACAGAAGGAAGACAGGAGCTTCGTGACCTCCAAGCTATTAGTGTGGGTCTTGTTTATTTTGTTTAAATAGCTTTGGTAATGGGCTGCTTTAAATGCACTACATATTTTCCCGTGGCTTGGGCGTCAGCTTTTTAAATTGTTTCTTTTGATTCCTTGCTCAAACACAATTTGATCTCATATGCATGATTCCGAAGTATACATTCAGCAGAAGAATTAATTCATGGCTAATTTGCTGGTTTGCAGTTGTCTGTCATGTTTGTCACACTTTTTTTTTTAAACAGCTTTTTGATTTTCTAATTTTTTTTTCTGAATTTCTAATTCTAATTGATTTTCTAATAAATAAGACTGTTCACTTATTTGGTTTGCTTCACATCAGACTCAGTATCATGATAAACATGGTGTTGGATGAGGCATATGCTTTGTGAAAAGAAGTGTTTCAATCTCTTATTAGCTAACTTTTTTTAAAAGCGGATTTCTAGTGCAAGATGGGTACATTGGGCAGAAGAGAACAGAGGGTGGGAATACAAAAAGCTCAGAAGCTTCTCTTTTTGAATGTGTTTCAGAGCTTACTTATTGCAGCAACATTATAAAAATGATTAGAAAAACAAATTTTTAATAGATAATCTTACTGGATTTTTTTTTTATGCCCCAAAGAAAACGCACAGGCTTTTTCAGTTAATAGATGTAAATTGTAGTGCGTTTCTAAATTCTTGCAGTTATGTGGTGTAAAACTGCACAATTAAAACAAAATGCATGGTTTTATGCTCCAGAACTAGAAGAATTTAGATTTTGTAGGTTAACAGCCTCCAGCTGCACAAGGCTATCTGATTCTTTTTGCTGCAAACCTTGAGAGAGCAGATTTGACTTCTAGGGGTAGGCAGCTTGCTGTGCACTAAATGGGTTTGTATAGAGGTGAAGTTTTGCGTTGTTTCTGCCAATGTTACTTTTGTTGAGTTTTGAAATCTGAGTGTTTATTCTAGGATGTGCATGTGATGTGATTTTATTGTGTTTGTTGTTATATTTGCTAGGTAGTGCTTTTTTGCTTCCTTATACTTGACGTGTATTTGCACTGTATTTTTGAAAGGAAAACTTCAAATCGTTGGATGTTATTCTCAGAAATAATGGCAGGAATCGATACATAGATTATTCTAGAGAACTTGAGATATCATTTCAAGTGTGAAGTGTCAGCTGTTGAAGTGAGGAGGCTCTGTGGTAAGACTGACCTTTGCTGCTCTCTTGGAGTGGTGTGGGACCTCCTCAGAGCCAGGACAACTAGAGTGTGGCTTTTGATGGACTCCTCACTGCCTCTTGTTGAAGCAGAGGCTGTCAGTGGTGCTCTGTTGTGGTCGAGTCAACTTTTTATTTTCTTTATTAGCTGGTCACAATGCAAGTGCTGTACTCGCATAAGCTGTGGCATTCCTGATGTGATGGTGTCAGTAGACTGTGGGATGTGAGCCATCAGAGGTGGTTTGATTACCTGAAGAAGTTACTGTTTTATTTAAGCTGGTTGTGCTTAGCATATTTTATGGAGTTGACTGCAGGGTTCTTGCCCACTTTGACTTTTTGTTTTTCCACTGACTTTCTGTCAGTTCCTCGGTCAGTACTTTTCGCTTGTCAAGAGCTGATTACAGCTTTTAACTTGACAAACCTATGTATTGAGTGTAGCTCTTGAAATATAAATTCACTTGTTTCTAGCTGTTGCTGTTTCCCATTGCTAAAGCTGTGTTTCTTTGTACTGTGGTTCAGTAAATATCTATAAGAGGTGAGAAACAAAGAAAGCAAATAGATGTGTGGGGGTTTTTTCAGTTTGATCTTTTATTATGTGAGAATGCCTAGAAGCATTGAAAAAGTGGGGAATTCTGTTAATAACTGTAGTCAATACTAGTATGAAAGGTTTAAAATGCTTGACTACCGAGAAGTCAACAAGCAAGCTGATTGTTTGCTGATGGAAAATAATAGTTTGCTTTTGTAACTAACACATTGAAACAGCAACACAGCCAGGCTGTCACACCTCATTCAGTCTCTGCCGTTTCTGGGACAGCATTATAACAATGATAAAATGTTGTCAGTGTCATCTTATGGAGCAGACATGTGAAACATTGTTCAGTTTGGCTTACTTAAACTGATGTTTAGTGTTATAGCTTGCGGATAGTACACAGTACTGGGAAAAGTCTGAATACCTTTTGTTGGAAACAGTGCTGAAGCATCTTGTGAGTTCAGGGTTTTGCTAGTGAATTCTCCTTAAATGAGGAGACAGGATGTGTTGCAAGGCCAGTGTTTGGTTACACTTTGTGAGACCTGAAAAATTGTTGCTTGGTTAACAAACACCTTAGTACATTGCTTTAGATTTTAGGTATAGTTTCTTTGCTAACCTTTCTTCCACTGATACACCTATCAGCTGATGAAAATTTTAGCAAGTCAGATCATTTGCCCCTTGGTTCTCCTTGCCCTTCCTGCTTCTCTGTCCTCTATGCAGTGAGAGTTGGTGTTGTTTTTCAGTCACAGGCATTCATACCTGCAGTGTCCTGTTGTGGGAAGGGTTTCTTGCCACTGCCCGCAGCCTGATTTATGGCCATCTTTTTGGACAGCTCTCTGTGCAGCCTTCTTTTTCAAACTAGGGATTGAAACATATGGTAACTGGTGAAAATGTCCGTGTAATACTTCCCCTGCCCCCCAAGCTGTGATGAAGCCTTTAAAATACAATGGCTTATTCAGCTGCAGGAATAACCACCAAAATTTTGGCAAATATCTGTCCATATGTAGCCAACTTAACCAAACAAATGCTGCATGAAAGTCACACGCATTGCCAAGTTCCCAAATATTGTTTCCCAACTTCCACCTATACAGTGCTATCACTAACAAAAGCTGTGTGGCAGCTTCTGTTTTGTTTTCTTTTTTTTGAAAGGAATGATACATTTCTAAACTGTGTCCTGCATTTCCTGACAGTCTCTGTTGGACGTTCAGAACATCTAAACAGTGAGTCAGTATCGAGGCATAGTTTCAGACTTCCTGTCCAGTTTTTATCTGAGGCATCCCAAACAACCTCTGAATGGTACCCCTGCAGCATTTAGAATATAGTGGCCGTTAACATCTGTTGTCTTGTCTGCCACTGGGCTAAATCTAAGATGATTTTCAAACAGTTCTTTTGGGTAGTCTTCATAACTTTCCAGATGTTTAGTAAGAATGTGTTTCTTGGCTAATACAAGCAAGATATGACCTTGATGTTTTCTGAATAGGCTTTTCATAGCAGAATTGCATAGAGTGTAAATTGGCATAGTAGTTGTGCACAAATGTGGGGTTTTTTATGTCAGTCTTTAAAAAGACCGCATTCTTTATGTTTTTTTTTTTTTCCTACTTGTCTCTTATTGTAGATGCAGTTGATTGAATCTTCTGTTTTTATGCTTGCCCTTGGAATGCTGCAGACTGTTATTGCACAGAACATCATGTCAGTGCTTTAATGCTGATATTTTATTCTCTTTCAGTTGCTTCTCAAATTAGGTTGTGGTGCCTGTTTTCACCTCAGTAAAACAGTACTTGCCTGCTTTGCACAGGAACAAAAATAATTGATTGAGTTACATTAATACATTAACTTCCTGCAACATCTGAACAGAATTAAGAGAATGAAGAATTAGAGATACTGATTTAATTTGACTTGGCCATGGAATATGAAATTTCTTTAAGAAATAGAGATCCCACCGGATTAGAATTTCTAATTCATGACAAAATTGTAGTCTTGTAGGTTGTGACACAGTTGTAGTCTTACTCATCAATGGCAATAAAAACATAAGAGAACCGAACTAGAAATTATCTTGGTTCTATTCTTCTCAAGAAGAATCCAGCTTCTTTTCCAGGAAGACATCAATTCTGCAGTATGATATAAAATACTATATAAATACACCTTTTCTCTCTTTGTCCAGAAATTTAAATACTCAGTTGTAAAACTGAAATGGACTGCAAGTGTTAGTTATACTCAACATGACCTTTTACCTTCTTTTCTAATGATTAAATGGAGATGTTATCTGAGAAAGCCACTGTCATCTTACTGTTTACATCAACACAGAGGAAAGGGCTTTATCTGGTGAAAGACATGAAAAATGTCAACTGTATTTTCCTTTTAGCAATATATAAAAGGAGTGACCTAATTTATTTATTCTTTAACTTAAAATATGTCATGATGTTTTTTAATCAATATGTAAGCCTTCTGAAATAAATTATGAAATGTAGGCTTGCTCTTGCTGTCTAGGCAGACCATTTAATCTGCTTCTGAGAACTTCCTGAGGATTCAGTTAATTGCTTTGATATATATTTGGAAAATACGGTCTAGAAGCTACTTGATACATCTTTCAGATCTGAAATATCGCTTATGTTTTTCTCCACTGGCCCTAAATATATACAGTTTCTGATCTTCCATCATGTAAAATGTTTCAGACTTTAAATCACTGTGTAACTGGAGAATATCTGAGTTTTAGCTTGGACTTACTGTTTAAGTGCTGGTGAAGATATGTATCTTGTATTGATGAAAATTGTGGAGGTTCACCTGCAATAGAGGGAACATGAATGGTGAGCTTACTTTCAGTTTTCTAAACACGCTAGACTTTATTCGCAGAGTACAGCTCATTGTACCAATACAGCTGCGTGAGAGTTGCTAATGTAAGTCTGGATTCTGAGAGATGGGCAAACATAGGTCATGGCCAGCAGATGCTAGAGCCCCGGGCTTGAATCACTGCTATTGGCTTTTTGTTCTTGCAGCTCACTGGAAACAGGCTGTAGCTGGGGGTGCTGGCCTGGTATTTCTGGAAGATCAATGGTGAAACTTAGATACTCAAATCTATTTAAACTTAAAGCCTAGTCATGTGAATACCAAGCATATTAAAGTGCCTCATGGTTTTTGGTTTGGGTTAAGCTGTCCTATAGCATGTATATGGTAGAATAGTCGTGAATGTTTTCCATATGGTAAAAGTGTCAGTTATCCTGAAATGATTCTGTGGGGTTTGTTTTCTGGAGTTGGGATTGGTGGAGGGTTTTTTTTGGTTTTTTTTTTTGTTTGTTTGTTTGTTTTTTTTTACCACAGTTCTTAAATATTTTCCAAGAATGGAAAACAGTGAAGCAGTGAAGTTGCATGGTTCTCTAAGCTTGACTCATGACGTAAGTGCTGGAATAAAAATGCAAGAAGTTGCAGAAGCTTTGTTTGTATTAGTAAATGAAGCTCTGTGCTATATGAAGCTATTTGTGCTATAGGGCTCTCTACCACACACAGCTGTAGATCGCCAGCAGTCATAGCATCCTAAATGGGACCACTTATTCAATTCTATGCAGTATTAAAATGGAATTGACTACACTACCATCAGATATCTCTAGAAGGTGCTAAGGAAGCTGAGTTGCTATGGCCATGACTTTAAAACTTAAATTAGGTGCCTTATTTCTTGGATTCTAAGGATCTGAACACATCTGAATTCCATCCTGTAAAAACTGTTTTGCCCATGGGACTGTCCTTCAAGAGGTGTCATCTTTCTGCCAGACAACTCCAGTTTTAATTTGTGGAAAAAAAACTTAGAGTAAAGTAAGCTGTGCTCTCACTCATTAACTAATGAAGACAAGATTTCATATTAGCTCTAAAAGACCATTTCATTAAAGCTCAGGGCAAAAGGAGAGCAGCTGGCAGATGAAGAGACATTGAATGCATCTATATATAGGTGTCTCAGGCTCCAGTTACTGATGATGGAGCCCTGGGAGCTGTTATGGTGACCCTACCTAAGGTATACACATTTGTTAAGTCAGATGACTAGTTTCTTGCTCCATTAATTGCGTTGAATAGCTCTGCATTGGTAGTGATTGGGGAGTAGACATCTACATGTATATGTTATTTTTTTTTAAACCTCAGTTGGGAGCCTTCAGCTGATGAAAAAAAAAATCATTAAAAATAAGACAATATTCTGAAAAGGCTGAAATTTTCAAAATACTTCTTTATACAGCCAACCCTATCACCCCTAGTCCTACAGAGTAACATAAGGAGAAGACAGAAACCCAGGAACCATTCAGTCCTACACATTCATTTTTCTGTTACATAAACTATTTCTGCATCCATTTTAAAACAGTGTGAGGATTAGGAGGACTCTAGGGTAGCCCGACTTGGTCTGGTTGTGCACTTGTCTGCCTGTGGGTCTGTGCCCTGCTTTTGCTGGGCACTGTGTTTCAATGTTGTAGGCCAAAGTTCTTCCAATAGTTAATAGCTCTGTAAATTATTTTAGCACAAAAAACCCCCAAATCCCGCGCTAGTTTTTGTAGCCAGAGTTTCCTTCTACTGTTGCTTTTAGTATCCTGGCATACTTCCCAAAGAATGCTGTCTTAATGATTCACACAAATACTAATGTTAGCAGAAAAGAAATAATTTACCTTGAATGGATTTAAGGAGATAGAACACTGAGAAGCTTAACTTTATCAAGCCTGAAAGTAAATTTCAGCTATTAGGGGGGGAAAGTCTTTTGTTCTTTGGGCTTATTTGTAAGTCTGTCTTGAGAAAGGCAAGTTAAAAAGCTTCTGGTGCTTTCACGGAGTCTAAGATCTTTGGTGGAATTTGGCATTATGACTCAAGCTGAGGCAAGATGCTTTCCTACAAAACTTCTACATAGCAGTTTCTGTTCTGCTGTGAGTCAAACCCTTGTGTTTTGGAGTCTGCACTGAGGAAGGCCTGTCCCACTGCAAACAGCATGGTACCTGCTTGATGCTTGGCATGGCTCATGGGCATCCACCTGAAAGAGGAACATTTCACTTGGGATCAGAAAATTGTGATTTGAAGTTCAGTGTCTCACTCATTCTCATTGGAATGCCTGGATTACTGGGCCAGGGGCTATTTTGAGCTTTAAGTTGTGTGCTATCTCCTAGTTGTTTGTTTGTGCACATACGTTGGATTTTGATTTGAATGCCTTTTTTTTTTTTTTTCCTATTCTTTCTGTGTATTGTATCAGAAATTCTGTGGTGATCTCAATAACTCTTTCTTGATAAAAACTAGTGCATGTAGTTGTGGTTTTATTTTTGTTTTCTGTGAACTGACAGGCATCTGGAACAAAATCTTTGAATTCTATAAATTGTCATTTCCTGGTGAGAAGATTCTCTCTTTATAAAAACAAACCCAAGTAAGCACCATTTAACTTCTTTTAGGTTCTTTTCTTCCTGTGTAAAGTGAAAGATAAAACCCAACTAGAAACATCAGCTAGGGAATCGTGAGTTGTGGTGCAGCACTGAAGGGGCTGTAAGTGATGTCTTTACTTTTATTAAATGAAGAACGTGAAATCCCTTTCGCTTCTCTGTGGCTGTGCTTTACGCAAAGTAATCCCTAAGTGTGTGTTGAAAGGAAACAGACCAAAATTCAAGATACTGTCATGCTTGCTTCTTCTGTGAAGGAGTCTGTTAGTTAGGGTATCCAGGTGCAGGCTTACTGGGAAGGATGCCTCAGCTCCTCCCCCAGGCTGTGATGACCAGTACTACATCTCTCGCTTGTAGCTAGGCAATCTCCTCTCTATCCAAGACAGGCATGGTCCCCATATAGGAATATGTTGGACCTGATGTAAATTCCTGCAAACCGACAGAAATGTTTGCTAAATTTAAGCATCTGGGACCATCAGGTTTCTTCCCCTCTTCTTACACGTTTGTGTTCAGAACAGTAAAATTGGGCTTTGCACATATTTACAAAGTTCATCTCAAGATGATACTGAGAAGTATTTTTTATTTGGCTGTATTTAATTGTAATTTTTTTTTAAGAGATAAAATTAGTGATCCACCAACCCAATTTCCCAAACAAGATTGTCATCAGGGCTGATAATTACAAGTCCAGGAAAACTATACACTTCTGCCTGTTACTGCCTAGTGCCAGGAAGATCCTGATGATTCTGATTTTCCAACTCTAAAGAGAACTGAATTAGTGCTGCTGACATCAGAGTCGACATTGGATATTATCAGCCTGAGATGCAGCTGGTTCCTGGGTTTGTGCAATTTAAGGCTCTGATGTATGAGTAGTAGTGCCTCCATCTGTAGGAGCTGGTGTTCCTGCCCACCTCTGTATGGGAAAGATGACATTTCCCATGGCAAGGGCACCTTGTTGCCGACGGTGACAGCTCACTCTGTTCGAGCCTGTATATCAGATCTCTAGAAAAAACTGCATTAGATTAAGGGTGCATGTGAGAGCGGACTCCAATAGCACCAGGTGCCCCGAAACTCAGGCCAGCCGTGATCATGGCAGTGCTGGTGGAGAGCCTGGGACTGGTGGGTGATGCACTCTGTATCCCTGCCTGTGTGAGAGGAAGGCAGTTTCTACCAAGAAGAAGAGGAGATTTTGTCCGTGCTTCCCCCATCTTCCGATAACAGCATGCCTGCCTCCCCAGAGCTCTCATCCACCCTTCAGGCTCACAACTGCAGCATGTTCCCTTGGCTCAGCAGCTCTGCTCTGCCTCTGGCCCCTTGTCCTTGTGGACGTTGCCTTCAAATCTGCCTGCCTGCCTGGGAAATTTTGGCTGGCTTTGCCCAATAATTGAGATGAATGATTGCTGTCTCTCTGGGCTAATTGCACATGTAATCTATTCTTTCCTCTTCTCCAGGGCTCCTCTTTCCACAGAATAAACCCCAAGCAGAATAAAACCACAAAAATAAAACCCCAAAAAACCAAAAAAAAAAACCCCAAGCAAACAGATAGTTTTTGCTGTTTAAATGAAGAGAGAGAAAGGGCAAAAGGAAGAAGAGGCCAGAGCAATTTTCTACACTTGTTCTTTCTAGATGCACTTACTGGAACTATGAGGGCCATATGCTTTTCTCTATGGACAGCAGACCTTCCCATCACTGGGAAACTTAACATAACGCTGAGAACTGCGTAGTAGAGTTTCATCTCAAAAGGATGCTGTTGCACTGTCATTGAATGAAACTGACTGCTTTCTGATTGACCTACTAGGAAAAAAACCCAGTCTCATATTCTGTGACCCTCTATGGTTTATTGCCATTTGCTGTGTGCCAGGAAACTCTCTCTGGTTCTTGCACTCAGAGGGACTCTCACTGGCATCCTGTGCTAATTGTATCAAATAAACATTACTGGGAACCTAGTAGCTGAACAAATTTTCTGTACATATATATGAGTTAAGATGGTTTAATCTGGAGTGAAGCAAGCTGTGCTGATCAACTCTGCAAATAAATAGATGGTTGTTAAAGTTAAATGCCTGTTTCCTGCTTAGGAAAGAGTATACTGTTTTGTTTGGTCTAGTTGTGACAAAACTAGTTTTCCATATGATACGTGGTGGACTTGACAAGCAACTGTATTTAGTAATCAATTTCTGAAACACTAAATAAATAATAGAAGTTATGAAGGCTCTGTTCAGAGCTGTGGCTACATTTGAGTAGCTGAACATGGTAGTTTTCGTGGGTTAAAATCATGTAAATGTTAGGTCTTTGAATTTTTAGTGACTAGTGAAACAAAATACTATGAATGCCAAATTAATAAATGAGTGCTATTGTGGTTATCAACATACACATGTCTGTACACTCTGTGCTAATATTTAAAGAGTCGTGGCTTGTCTGTTAGCATCCAAATGCAAAGTTAAAAGCAGAAAAGTGTGAAAAGTCTTCATGTGTCCTTCATAAATCATATGGGAGCTTGTGCTAGGTGAAGTGTGATAATCCCATTTAGAGGAGTACTCTTGTCTTGGATACTGGAAAGCCTTGGTTTAAGGTTGGAGTACACTACAGTGGCATAAGAAACTTAAGGACAACATATAAATATAAAAATGCATATTTGAAATGAATTAAAGGAACAGGGGGCCTTAAAAAAATTAAAGATAGGCACCCCACTTACACGAGGTCCGTTTTGCACTGCTTGGAATTACAGGAAGCCTTTAATGTAAGACGAGGTTTTTAGCTCTTACTCTGAAATGTCTCAGTGTTGCTACTGTGTTGCATCATGGGCTGAAGTGCAGTTGAGAGCTGGGCTCAGAGTTAGCATGATAACCACATCAGTGAGGAACCAGTATAAAGTCCAGCAGTCAACACCAGATGTAATAAACTGTGAAAAATGAGGTGGGTGGTACTTCTGGTAAGTGGCAGCTTGGACACTCCACAGATGTTTAGAGATATGTAAAGAGGTGCATAACACTTACTGTTTTCATTTGTGGGCTAATGGGTAGAACGAGGGCATCGATCTGCCAAATTTCCACTCTGGTAAGCTTGTAGTATATATGCTGGAAAGAAAACGGATGGTTTCTGATTCTTAAGGCTGTAGAGATCTGATTTTCTTGATGTGGTTTTTATCTGAATGGCATTTTCCAGTTAATTCTGTGAAAGGTAAAAAATGATTCTTAGTTGTCTGGCCCATATTAAAATCAGTAGTTTCAATATGGAGGTAATTGGTTTATGAATAACTGTAGGTCTTTATATCTCCTTTTTAAAGACCAAACTCCGGATGCTACCTTCTATTCAGAATAAGAACGTGATTTTATGAAAAGTTGTATGGAAAATGGTTTTGTTGGAGGGGGAAGAAATTGCAGAACAGTCCTTTCTATTTTGCTAAATAAAATTTTGTTGCTAGTATGTAATGCTGTTGGGGAAAAAACCTCACTGAATAATGGAATATGCCTTTTGTAGGCATTTTCTAACTTCTTAATTGCAGAAACTGTTATCAGAGAGTGAAAGAATTAGTATGAATCTTGAAAATTGCATTTACTACTTCTTAAATGTGCAAACAATTTACAGTTCTGTATAAAAATAAGATGAAAAAAAATCTGTCTCATATTTTTTTTGTTTGTTTTTCCTTTTTGTAATAGGGCTTTATTTGTCCTCTCTGTATGAAGTCTCATGGATCAGCAGAGGAGCTGTTCAAGCACTATGAAGCAGTTCATAATTCTGGCATTGATTCAACTCATGGAGGGGAAGGTCATCTGTCACCAGAAAGGTGAAACAGTACTCATTTGTGCATGTGCTTTTGTGCCGGTGTTGAGCTGCTTCTAGTTACACTGAAGGTTTTATTCATTTGAACTTACGTAGTCAAGTATTTAAATGTTCATGTCCCGTTTCCAACTAGAATTAGAAGGCAGCTTGTAACTTAATGTTGTCTGACACTGATCTGACCGTAAGTGAAAATCAGATACATGTGTTTGTGATACTAAGACACCTGTTTCTGATTCAGCTGACAATGCATTTATACAGACCAGAATGATTTTTATAAGTGTGGCAGAAAAAATACAGGTTCCTCCTAATTTCTGACATAGAGCTGAAATACCATCATTTGAGAGTGGGGAGGACAACCCTGAAGATAGAGAAGAAACTCAATTTTGTCCATAGTTAATTAGGGTACTTACTGGGTAATTACAATATCAGTATTTGCCTAAATAGCTTCCCTTATTACCTAGTTATTTACAAATCTGAGAAGTTTCTGTCTATGGAAGTAATTCTCCTTCTGTGTTTCAACAACTCCATGCTGATCTTCAGAAATCTTAAGTAGTTTATTTAATTTTTTTGTTAAAACTATATTGTTAAATAGATCCCTAGGCAGCGGTATGTAGCAGGAACTGATAACATGAAACTTTCTCTAGAAATGTTTAACTGAGTAGTCTGTGTTGCTTTGAGAAGGCTTTCCTTAGGGGTAAAATTTAAATATGTTCCTTTTGCTTCCTGCTAATTCTTTTTCTGTTCAGTGCTTGTTTTGTGCTGTTGTAAATAGCACTCCATGGTGCTGTTCTGTCACACTCCCCCAGACTCCCCCGGTTTGTACACAGGAGAGTCAGAGTGAGCAGCACAGAGGTACACAGCACATGACCCTGTGGCTGCTGCTGATCCTCAGAAGTAAACTGTTCAAATGTTTTGTCACAAGCAGAAATGTCAGCCAAAATGACAAACAATTACATGGAAAGAAATACATATATTTAGGTAACTAACTCAAGAGAGGGTGGCTCTTTGGTGAGAAAAGAGTGTGGAAGATAACACGTTTCAGTTGTCATCCAAATGCAGATCTGTATCTCCCCAGCACTGAGCAAAGCTGGCAAGCCAGTAGGAGCCAGCATTAGCAGAGGTCTTGGATGACTCCTTCCTTGTGGATAGCTGCTTTCTCTCTCAGCTGCTGCATCAAAAGAAGTCAAAATTGGGGCTCTATACAGGATAAAGTGATAGGGTACTAGTGAAGTCATATTGGGCTTCTGATGTGCGCATTTATTCCATAATGAATATTTCTTCTTTTTAGGCCCGATTTAAGTCTTTTCAGAGTAATTCAACTTAGACCTGAAGTGATACTTTAGTAGGATAATAGCATTCATATGGGGGAGTTACTGCTCATAACTATATTGTTTATATAGTTTATGAAATACTTATTTTTATGCCTGCAAATTTCCAATGCCAACCAGATGTTGGCTGGTGAAATTTAGTGATTTTTTTCCCCTGGATATTGACAGTTTAAAGACAAGTAGTTTTGTTTTTTCTCATATAATTGAAAAAGTGGACAAGGTCAGGGAGTTTTGATGGAATGAAGGGAGTCTGGTGAGAGCCATTGTGTAACACATGAGCTATATTTTCTTATTAGCGTGGCGTTCTTTAATGCATTTGCATGCTGGCTTGAGAAAACTCTCATTCACCGTAAATATGTTTTCCCAAGCCTTGGAATTCCATATTAAAGAAATATTGCAGCCTGCAGCAGAGAGCCACTCCACTTGCTCTCCATGTGTGAAGCGTATGTGCAATTCTGAGGACCAAGATGGGGAGGTGAAATTCCATATCTAGTCAATAGGAAAAGTTGAGTACTGTGAATTACACAGTTTCCTCTTCCTCCCACTCCCCAGTAAACGATGACGAATAAGTTCCAAGAGTAAATCATGTAACCTCCCCCAATGTGATTCAGCAAGGCCATCAGTACTCCACTAGGGTGGAGGCATTGGCATTACAAGTGGGAAACTGAGTGGACCATAGTAAAAAGGCACTAAGGATTTTCCAGATGGTAGGCTCAAATGTGCTGGGAGGAGGAAGGGATTGTCACAGCACTAGCAGAAAATGAGATTTGGTGAGGATTTGGATGACAGGGAGAAAAGCAAAGTTACAGTGCCTGTGATCCCTTACACTAATGACCCCCCATGCATTTTCCACTGGTTAAACTGAATTTAGGTTTCGTCTTAAACTGGTCAAGAAAAATTTTGTTGGGGATATCAAGGCAACTACTTAGAAAGCTCCTTACATTACAAACTCTTTCCTTTCTCCTCCCCTCCGCCTTCCCCTCTACTACAAACTAGCTTTATACAACTGAAACCCATTAAAGTACTGTGAAGACCAGAGCATCTTAAATGCTTTGGTATTGCAGGTCTGGTATATGTTCAGCCCAACTTCAATACAGTTAACTGTTTCACCTGCTTTTTATTTATAATTTTAGATCTGAATCTTAGCTCATTTACTTACTCGTACTGGTGAGAAAGCGGCTCCTTCTTCTCCACCCACAACCAATGTACATGTTTTGGAATACAGCTACACCTGCCTCAGTAAAGTTGCGTTTGCAAACCTCCAGTGAATGTCTCACACAGGCTGAATAATGTGTACATAACAAAATTTTCCTCTGAAAAAAATACATGTCCCAATATCCCGTTTGTTTTGTCATTAAAATTGGTCCACTTTGGAGTTCTTGCTCCACTGGTTCAAATGCATGTTTCACTTGCTACTTGATGACCCTGACCTGCTGTTAGTATGCTAATGTAGATTAAATCTATTCCTCACCAGTTTAGCTAAGGAATAACTTGCTTTGGTGGTTTCTTTTCTCCTAAAGTATGAGATAATTTGAAAGAACATCTGTGGAGAAGGGGAAAATGCACACCAGCAGCAATAAAACTGTATGGTGCAAAACTGAGAGAATTTGTTGGCACTGGTACCCACATGTATATATTCTGTGTACTCCTTAGTGTAGCCACTGTACAAACAATAAGAAAGAGTATTTTTGCATTATCTTAATGACCCTTGTATTTTTGATTTGGAGTGGCTGTATCTCAGTAATGCAACATTATCCTTGTGTGTATAGTGCAACTCTGTAAGGAGACCTGTGATTTTGAAGGGTGCTGTGTGAATCAATTACTAACAATTACAGCCTTGCATCTTGTGTTCTTGCATGGCTGGAGGCTTGAGCATGAAATTTGAGAATTTAAAATTCTAAGGCTTTAAATATTCAGGCCACTAAGTGAATATGTCTGTGAGGCATATCAAATTGCTGTGTGGATGAAAAATTATGTAACTGCATATTTCAGGAGTAAGATAGCATGCTGCCACTTAACAGTGTTCCTTTACATGACATGGGAAGTGAAGGAGAATAAACCTGTCCCTTTTGTGAAAAGGCATGCAAAACAGTTAAATGTTCCAGTGCATTGCTTTGTTATTCTGAACTCGTGTGGTTGAGCTGATTCACTGATTCAGATTTACATTCTGTTTTCATGAGACTTTTTTCATATCTATTTCTTTACTTATCCATTTAATATGTTAAGCATTTTTCAAGTGATGTGCAAAGTGATATTAATGTGGTTTGTTCCAAGTTTTGAAAAAAATCTAAAAATAACTATTCATAATTATGTAAGTTATATTTATGTAGTACATGGCTATCAGTCCAGTTACTTAACACGCGTTACAACCTGTATGTAATTGACAAAATATAACCACTGTGTATTCATTTTCTCCACTCTGTGGATGTATTTATTCAGAGATGAAGTATCACTGCTCCGACAAGAAGTCCAAGACTTGCAAGCTTCGCTGAAGGTTGGAAATGTATTTTACTTGCATTTGGTTCTTTGTTTCAAATTGAAGTGTTCCACTGTCTGAAGCAACCGAATTTATAGTCTCTCTCCCCATCTCCTTTTTTTTTTGTTATGATTTTCCCCCTCAGGAGGAGAGATGGTATTCAGAAGAGCTGAAGAAAGAACTAGAGAAATTGCAGGGGCAGCGGCAGCAAGTAATTGCTTTAAAATACTTGAAGCAGGTTTATCGTCAGCATTGACATTGAAGATTAAAACCTTTTTTGTAAGGCACGTGGCCTGATTTAGTTAGTTCTGTAATTTAAATATTGACATGTTCTTGAAAACAAAGCTAGTTATCTCTCCACAATGTAACTGTATGTATAAATGTAAAGAACAAAGTCAGAACAGATAACGATTCTTCCCTACTAGTCACTGCAAGTTCAGACTTTTCCTTCTGTTGGGCTTATTCAGAACTCAGTTTATTAAAGAAAATAAATTGAATGTGGTGTTTCATCTTTTATGAGAAAAGGCTATGGAGTCTTTCTTGTAAGAACTTTTGGAAAACAGTGGTGGTATTTCGTAGGTATCTAGATGAGCTTAAAAAATAATGCAAGGCAAATTGTGTTGTGTTATGCCCTAAAGGAAGCTCTTGCTTTTTTTAGTACTATGAGCTACTTAGATGCAGGATAGTTGCAAACCTCAGAAATTGCTTTCTGACAAAACACCCTCTCAGGATGTACTTCTTGATGTCTGTAACCTCTGTTTTTAGGACAGATTTCTATATTAAGGAAAGGAAGGGGGAGGGGATTCTTACTGGAGCCTTACAAGTGGAAACCTTAATAATGTAGCGATATATGAAATGAAAAGTCGTCTTGGCCTTTTCCAGCCTTCCAGATATAACTGTTTGAATTCAGGTATTTTTATACTATTGTGCAGTATTTGAGCACAGGAGTCTTTATTTCACTGTCTTTTCCAAAAAAATGGATGAACTTTGGAAGTAGTAGTTTTTATTCCTGCTGTCTAATGGTGCATTTATTCTGTTTTCTTAAGGATTCTAAGTCTGATGGATTGACAACAGCTACGTCTACAGGTGGCTAACATTTTATTATATTAATTTCTGCACTGCTTTGGAATTTATTTTAGTTTAACTTTTAGGTAAATTAGCAGTTTTGGTAAATTAAAGAGCTTGAAAGCTGGAATGTTACAATTACTGGCAAAACAAATTCATTGTAAGAGCTATTAAGAGCTATGTATCTTAAGCAATAGTCTGGGGAAATGTTCCAGAGGCTCAGGGTTTGAAATTTTTAGAAGCAAAACAGGAGTCCTCCTGAATGTGAAAGCAGTTCTGATGAGACATTTTGAACTCCTTTTTAATCATTTCATATATTCAAGCAGTCAGATATATACTATAGCACTATCCTATATAAACTATAGTGTTTTTCAGTGATGGTTTTATTTAGTATTTTACTGTGCTCATCGCTAGCAAAGAAAACAATGAATTTTTTTTTATTTTGCAGACCCATAATTTTTGCTCTACATTTTTCTCCATTAGGCACTCATCGAATAAAATTTTCCCTATTTGTACATAAACTATCTGACTGATATTGATTAAAGCTTTTAATTACAGTTCAGGGCTTGGAATTCAACAGCATGCTGCAGTGATCTGAAGGGCTATTTGTGACCAATGAAAACCAATATGTACTTAATCCTGCAGAGTACTCAGCTAGTGACAGTGATGTCATGCTTGCAGATGTTTAACTTCAGTTAAGTTGTTCACTTTTCTAAGATAGTTGGATGTTAAGGGATTTTGGATTACATATTCACCTGTCGTGGTTAGTTATGGGCATGAGGAATTGTACTGTCCTAGTTCTTCTAGAAAATAACACTGTTCTTTTTATGGAAATAGAATCATTAGAACGGCAACTGGAAGAGATCCAAGTAGAAAATTTTAACATTAAACAAATGAAAGACTTATTTGAGCAAAAAGCAGCACAACTGGCCACTGAAATTGTGGGTAAGTGTATTAGCATGAGATCTGATTCTCTTCTTTACTTGTGCAGTTTGTGAAAGGGATCATTTATTCAATTTCTTTCTTATTAGATCTTAAATCAAAGTATGATGAAGAAATCAGCCTTCGGGAAGGTGCAGAACAGAAAGTGACAAACCTGAGACAAGAACTGCAGAAAGAGAGAAGTACAGTAGAAGACTTAAAGACAGAGCTGGTATTCACATCACATTAATGTTTTTGTTATTTTCCAAGTCAAGGGAGGGGTTTGTTTAAATGCCTGCAAACACTGTTTTAAAGCAGTCAGACTCTGTTGAGCTTTAAGATGTCTTCTTATGGGCTGAAAAAATTCAGAGTACCATTGGTTTTGATCTGGATTTTCAGTGTTTTTCTAGTGAGAAACTGTATGTTGTGTCTGACTTACCTATTAAAATTTATACGTTATGTTATAGTCTTCTTGTTTGATGCTCTACCCTTCAACATTTCTGCAGTGTATTACACATATAGATGTGCTGCACAGGCCTGAACTTGGAGCATGCCATTGCTGGCTTCCACAGCTATCTTTAGGTCACTCTTTTTCCATGAGGTGTTATGCTCTGACTGTCCTTGGACAGCTGTATTTTTAAGAAGTGCTCAGAGAGGTGTTTTGTGACACGGTGGCTGAAAAACTGGCAGCTGTCATCATCATGCCTATGTTAATCTTGTCCCTCTTGCACTTGGCTGATAATACAAACGTGCGTGTATTCCAGGATTTTGGCTCCTGGTGACTTTTATATACAGCCATGGCTCCAGGGAGCAATCCCAGTGACTCAGCAAGTCAGGCCACTTCTAAAGCAGTAGTACAAGGAATTTCCTAGTTTCTCCCACTCAGCTACTGCTTAGACTCTGGAGGAAAGTAGGACTTGTTTATCTCCCTTCTTCCCTGTAGCTGACTGCCCTCAAGGGCCTATTGGCCTTGCCCAGATGCTGGGCCTATCTGTTTCTCCCTATTCAGTTGTTTCTTGTCTTCCCTTTTCCTTATGTTTTTTCTATTCCTTTTCTCTTCTAGAGATGCCAACACTTCTTTTCTCTGCTTTCTTTAGTGCTCCTAGTTGCCATCCCTCTCCTTTCCCTCCATAGTTTTCCATGTTGAGGGACGTTATGGTGCTTGAGATGCAATTACTGACAGATTTTACCTGTGGGTTTGGTATGAGCCATATCTGATATTATCTTCAAGACACTGCCTTCAGCTGCCCTTTTGTTTTGTCTGTGGTGATTTTCTGAAATAATTCTTCAAGACAGGGGCGCTATCCTGTATCTAGCCATCTACATACATAAAAATTACAGAAATTGCGTCTTTGAGACAATTTTCCGTTTATCAGATTTGGTTGAAATCAATCAACAAGTTCAAAATTTAGCAGACAAAAACTAAAAACTAGCCCTTAAATCCTGTTTTCTTTGGGAATTATAAACACTTCTCTGTGGTTTTGGGGTTTTTTTGGGGGAGTTTTCTTTATCTTTTTTTTTTTTTTGTAAACCTAGCTGTAATGCTGTCTATGTCACCTTGTCTATAAATTGATGCTTTGATAGCTTTTTAGAAATGACATTGACACTGGAAGCATGTCTGCCAATGTGATGTTGCTCACTGCTCACAACATTTCAGCTACAAAGGCCTGGCGTGGAAGATGTGGCTGTCCTGAAAAAGGAGCTGGTCCAAGTTCAAACGCTGATGGATAAAATGACTCTGGAACGTGAAAGAGAATCTGAAAAGCTGAAAGATGAGTGCAAGCACTTGCAGGCACAGCAGGCTAACTCTGAGGTAATAGTCATACCTAAAGGTGTGTTCTAGCTTTGCCATGATTATCATATGAAAATGGAAAATATTAATTAATCATAATGGAAAAGCGTCTTTCTTAATTGAATCTTCTCACTTCTCCAAAAGTTTTGGTTATTCTGCTCTTCTATCAGTTATGACTTCCACTTCCAGACAAACAGAGATAAAGGGATGCAGCAGTTCAGATTTGGATCTTTAAGAGGAGCTTTAATCCTCAAACTGTCTCAAACCACTCCTGGCTAAAACACAGTTTTGATAAGTGCTACTCATAAGAAAATACGAACTGTAAGTCCTTCACTGACACATTGGCTGCAGTGCTTGACATAAATGTTTGGCCATGTTTCATCTCAGCTTTGCTCTTCAAGACTACATCAAGGACTGAAAGTTTAAAGTGGTTTTTACACCATCCTTGGCTGTTTTTACAGGCTGGCTGAGGATACATATATTAGTATTGGTTTTCAAAGTGAATATCTTTAAAATAAGGTAAACACTTAGTATGGGTGAAAATAACAAAAATCATATTAGCCCTGTGTGAGCATCTTCAAATACTGCAGGAGAGGGATGTGAAGAATAGCATACTCTACAATTGTCACCTAAAGCTATTGGGTGTTTTTACCTTTTTTCAGAGCTGTACCTGAAACTAGCATCTACATCTCTCAGATGAATATTCATATTGAGCGGCTCCTTTTATCTTTGGTTTTTCACTATAGTGGCTCCTGCATAGTAAACATGTCACGAAAACAGCTGCACTGCTTTGGAGCTAAGCATTCCTATTAATCTCTGCTTATTGGGATTTGTTTCAGTAGCTGATAAATCTTCATAAAATGCAGCACCTAGGCTTGATTGTTAACTTGAGTGCTCACAGAAATAAACAAGATTAGTAGCCTAAATTGTAGGTAAATTTAATAAAGCCAGGACTAGTGTTTTTTTGTTTGTTTTTGTTTCCCTTCCCACTAAGCAAAGGCATTAGAAACACTGGAATATTTATAAAAAAATAGGAGGAAGTGTGCCTACTACAGCTTTTGTGACTGCTTCTTTCTATCTTTCATACATCCATTTTATTTTTCTGCTCTCTAATAGAGACACTTAAATTTGTGGTAAATTTTTTGGGAGGCATTTTATTCTTATAGCAAATTTCTGTCATATCAAGACAATTTCAAGATGTTATTAAACAGAAGCATTCCTGGTTTTTTAATGGTTCATTATTTGTATAGACACATCAGCAAGAAAATATCAGGACTGCATATTTACCCAGGATGTATTTCCCTGTTAAGAAAGAAATGTGGGATGGTCTTACTGAATTGTGAACAAGGAATGGATATCTATGTATATAAATTATGATGCTACTTGGAAAGGCTGCAGTGGTGTCCTTTGCAAGCTTCTGCACATTTTCTGCATTATATTCTCTCAGTATGAAATATCCACACTGTATTCTCATAAAATCCTGAAATGCTTGGCTGAAAAAAACCGATCCTAGGATGTGTTTTAACTAACAGCTCTGTTATGAAACAGCTTTGTAAAGCACAGCATTACAGAAAGTCAGTTAACTATATGCAGTCATATACTGTGTTCTTAGGTTCTCTTTGGTGTTCCTTTTTCTGTAGGAAGGTTGTTAATTGGATGGTCATTGTCTACTACTTCTGTTTTGCTTTAGTTTGCTTTTGAATTCAGTATTTATGCATTTGTGCTGAAATCTCTGCTTATGAGAACAATAGGAAAGAAAACTTCTTTATAAAGGTCACTACTATATAGTGTATTTGAAATGAGTGCATTAATACACAACATGTTTTAGGGCAGACATGCCCTAAAGTGCTTTTCGTGTTTTCTTCCATTACTGTATTCAAATACTATTCAGTCATTGATATATTCTGTTCTGTACTGATCCTGTTTAATGGGGTAGTATTGTTCCTCTCATTATGCTGACCTGCAGGGTTGATGTGTCCAGAAGTCACACACCAAGTTGGCATCAAATGCCAGACTTGCTTCTAGAGCCTTTTCCAGCACATTTCCCTTCCTAGACTGGCCACGAATTTGGCTGTGTGATTGCAATGACTTGGAAAGGTTTCACCTCGGGCTAGAACTGTGATGATTATCAATGGATAATCTGTTATGATTTTTATCAGTTTTGGGTTCAACTTGGCATTTGCTATTGGATTGGGTCAGATTTTCGTCTTCCAAAATAGGACATAAATGAATCTCAGCTGGGAAATTATGCTCAGTGATACTTCTGATAGTGCTCTGAGCTTAGTTTACAGGTGATTTGCTTCCTTAGGCTTTTTATTTGTATAGAAGACATATTTTTATTTTGCTACCAGACACCTTGCTTTTGTTGGATTATGCATGCAAAGCTTTGTTTTAAATATGGATTTTTCTGTTTGTCTTTTCAGGCTACTATTAACCAATTAAGAGCTGAACTTGCCAAAGGACCTCAGGAGGTAGCTGTGTATGTTCAGGAGCTGCAAAAACTTCAAAGTTCAGTCAAAGAGCTAGAACAGAAGAATCAGGTGAGAATGCTATTATTTCCTATGTTTGTCAGCTCCCATTAAAATGGAAACACATCACATGTTGCCTTGGGAAATACTGGAGACTAGCTTGTTGCAGAAGTTGAGAATTCCTTTGCCATTTTGTCTAATGTGGAATATTATAATGTACAAACAAACACTATATTTTAATGGTCATCATATGCTACAACTGAAATTCTTTGGGTTATTGTGATTGCAAATTTCTAATTGCTGCAGTTTATGCTTACCTATCATTAGGCAAGATTGCCATCTCACACATTAAAAGTAGTACCCCGGACGTAATACGTTTGCCTAAAAATCATAATTTGAAAGATATTCTGAGCTCTTTTCGTTGGTTTTCCAGTTACTTAGCTTGTAGATTGTATTTTTGCTGTATTTTTCAGGCCATTTATTGGCATCATGAATGGTAGAAAATGGAAATTAATTCCAGAAACTTCTCAACTTCTATTCTTTAAGAACTGTTATCATAGCTCTTTGAGCTTCCTGCATTTTGTATTTGTGTTTAGAAATCATGTATTGTGGGGGTAAAAATGGAGATAAAGGGGGAAAGGAAACAAAGAGAAAGATGTGTACTGCTTTATGTTGCATAACATAACACTGTCTATGAACTGGACGTTACATACATGTATTTACCAGGAGCCTTATCAGCCTTGGAAAATAGGAAAGGACAGGGACCAAACAGAGTGTATGTAATGTAATCTAATAATTAAGTAGCATTTGCAAAAAATGTAAGAAGGTGCAATTAAAATTTGGTAAATGAAACTACCTTTAGCAGGATGACTCTGTTTGGCTCACTAAATCAGGTGTGGAACTGAGAAGGTGAGAATCGTCATGCAGTAATTTTCCACAGACCAACAACAATGATTCAAGCTTTTGGTAGAAGTGTTGCTATACAGTCTAGAGCCCTTTCCTGAATCTGTTGGTATTTCATTAACAATGTGGAGTGAAAACAGATTGATGCATAAGATAACCACACATTAAGAGAGAGTCCTCTGCTATGTCAGGTTAATGCCAAACAACAATTGAGGAAGAGGAAGAAGAGAAGTGGCAGTGAGCTACTTGTCCTCTTTCAGTTTTAGTGACTTAAAGCAGTTTACAGCCATCTCTTTATGCAGCTTTTTGAAAGGTGGTATCCATAAGAATGATATGCTAGCTAAGGAATTTTGGCCCTGGAAGAGTTGGACCTAGAATTGGAAAAGGTAAGACTAACTTCCAATAAGAGAAATTGCTTCCACTTTGAACAGTTTGCCATCCTTGAAGAATCTGTCAGGGAGGAGCCATTAATTCATTATAGAATACATTATATGTAGAATATATAGAATATAATACATTTGATATGAACATTGATTTATAATTCAGTTACAATGTGGGAACATATTTCTGTGCATTGATGTGAAGTTTTTCAAGCTCATGTACGACCTCATGCAAAAAACCTGTTCCTTATATTTTCAGGAGCTATACTGAGAAGAATAGAGGTATATATAAGGATATAAGTATACGTATAGGTATATATGATCAGTTCTCTGAGACCAGCAGGGACTCTCTTTTCTTCATTTTTAAAGCACAGTAATTATGGGGCTTGGCTTGCCTTGCCGGTAGGGGCCTGTAGCCCAGAAGATAGCTAGCATGGAAAACCTTACAACTTTTCCCCAAGCAATTGCAGTTGTAATAAAGTTAATTTGAACATTCAGGGAAAACAAATTAGTTTTCAGGATATGGAAATAGAGTTTGTGTGGTGTTCTCGGTAAGAGGAAGTGAATTAATGTGAGAATATAAAAAACAGTATTTCCAGTTGAAACTGTGTGCTGTATGGGCTCCAGAATCAACTTGTGTAATACAAGAAACAGGTTAATATTTTCTTTAATAATGTTTTTGAACGAGTTCTTCACTGTTCAGCATCAACACTTAGAAAGAAATTTGAATAATGCGTTGAACAGCTGCAAGCAGAATTGTACTTGAATTGCTACGTAACTCTCTTCATAGAGTCTGACTGAGAAGCTGCTGAAGAAAGAACAGGACTACACCCAGCTGGAAGAAAAACACAATGAAGTATCTGTGAGTAAGAAGAATGTGCAAGCAAGTTTTCACCAGAAGGACCTGGACTGCCAACAGCTTCAGGCAAAGCTGTCTGCGTCTGAAGCCTCGATACAGAGATTACAGACAGAGCTCGGTGAGAAGGGAGAAGCAAGCCAGAAACTTAAAGAAGAGTTGTCCGAAGTAGAGACAAAGTACCAGCATCTCAAGGCGGAATGTAAACAGCTCCAGCAGCAGAGGGAGGAAAAAGAGCAGCATGGCCTTCAACTCCAAAGCGAGCTCAGTCAGGTAAGTTTCCTTGAGCCTCCTAGACCATCCTATTCAAATAGTTCCTTAAAACCATCCCGTAAGGGTTTTTTAAACTGCACATGCATATTTCTTATGCACATGGATTTACATTTCTGTATTTGGAGAGTAATTAACCAGCACTTGTATTTTACTACTCTATAGGAAGTGTGAGAAAAGTGAGTCTTGGTTTTACATTAGAACTGAACAGTGCTTGATTTGCTTTAAGTCTGAGTAGTGACTAGCGTAGGGAATACCTAGTGTGAAAAGCCAGGGTAATGTGAAGTCTTGATACTGCTTTCTTAGTGTTTCTCCCCAAACAGCTTCTCTTTATGTTGCTGATACCTGTGAGAACACCCAGAGCATACATCCCCACCACCAGAACCTATTGTTCTGCTGAGTCCAATGACTTAGAGAAGTAGGACTTTCATATAACATTGAGCATTTTGAAACTTGAGGCTGATTGAATTCAGTTTCATCTAGTTTATCTCTTTTGGAGAGTAATGTGTTAGACTGGAGAAATATTTGTGTATCAGTAATCATGTCCAGTCCTAAGATGTAAAAAATGATATCTTTCTTTGTTAGTATGACATACTTCACTTTAATCTTTCTAATGCTTATTTATTTTAAAGTGAGTGTTTCTGCGTTTTCAACCCTTTGTAAAGCCTGAAACAGATCGAGTTGCAAGCTCTCTGTGTATAGTTTACCTTGGAAGAACTGTGACTTGGCTAAACCGTGTTTATGTGTATATTACATCCTCAGAATGTCTTTTGTTCTCCCATCAGTCTTCTGTCAGGGTGAGAGGAGATAATTACATTAGTTATCTGCGTAGGAATCTGCATTTGGTGAAACTGCCTCAGTCTGCCTGAGCAACAGAAGCATAGCCAAGAGGTTGAGCTGAAATCTGTCTTCAGGCTGAGGGGGCATTTTCAAGAAGGATTTTTGGGACGGGAAAATGAAGGAGGAGGATGGTGAATAAAGCATTGCTGAATGAATTCCTATGAAAGGAAAAGGAGGCATGACATATTCTCTGGTGATACCATTGGGAAGGAAGACAACCTAAGCAAGAAATCTTCAACAAGGCATTGGACTTCAGGATGTGTTTTAGAATTGTATAGTAAAAGAATAGTGGAGGAAAAACCCCTTTGTAGCTGGTATAAAAGAAAAGAAAAGCCAAGCATAAACATCACTTCCTTTCTCTTCCTGCAAAGAAGAGTTCAGTTACTATTGTAATGAAAAGACTAAATTCCTCATATTTATTCACTTGGTAGTTCACTGGAATTAAGAATCCTTGTTATCTTCTCAAAATTCATTTGAATGGGTGCGTGTCTGGTTAAGTTAGTATAGTTTAGAATTTGGGTGATGTAGAAGAAGTGATCTTAATGGAAGAAACTTCAGTGATAGTGTTGGTTCCAGCACAACAGTAGGAGGAGGGTATGGACAAGACAGTATGGACTTCTTCAGTTTTGAAGAAATGTTAATTGCTAATAAATTCTGTTGAGAAAACTTGAATCTACTTGGTTGTATCTTTTAAAGTCTAGGTATTTTTTCATGATTTTTTTGCGTTCTGCAGCATAGGTTAATCCTGGATTTTATGGTCCTGTTTACTTAAATGTCATCTTAAAGTTCTTTAAAAATACTTAACCATGCCTGTAATAAAAGTAACTAGTGTAAAATATTGTTTACTGATTTCCCTCTTTCCAAATATTTTCTCCAGGTATCAACATAGCCATGAATAGTTAATAGTTATCTTGTTGCACTCTTTCTTCAGTAGATTTTTTTCTACAGTTCTTGTTTGTATTTTTAGTGAGGAGGAAATATTTACAGTTTGGTGATCCTGCAAGAAAAGACGAATGTTCCTCATTACTGGAGGAGAGATTATGGTCTCTCTCCTCACCCTGTCCTCCGTCTTCTCCTACCTCTTTCTTAACTGTACAGTCACTGTTATCAATCAGCATCTTGGCCATGTGCTAAACAGCTTTTCACTCATGGTTTTTGTGGCTGTGGACAGATAATTTAGCTTGATTTTCCAAGAAGGTACGTCATGGATACATTTATTTCCCTGTCTCCAAAACCTTTAAACTTTTGCATTGTTTGATAACTTGAGCTAAATTTTGACAGGTGGCCCAAAGGATTTCAGTGTTAGGTTCTTCAGTGTTAAATTATTTTGGAAACAGATAGCAGGAGGAGAGGCCTCACTCCTCTCAATGCCTGTGTGGAAACTATAATGGTGTCACAAGCACAGTTCCTTTTTCTGCTCTGCTAGGCAGCCAGCTGGTCAAACAGTGATTGCTTGCAGTGAGCAATAAAATTGGGCTGCCTTTGCTTAGATATTAGTAGGGATTTAAGGAAAGCATGAGGAATGTTTAGGAGTATTCAAAGGAGGACCTGGAGTTAAAAGGGCCTTGGACATAAATGCATAGGAGAGCAAGCTTCATTCATAGCTTTCCCACAGCCTATGGAAAGTTCTTGCTGTGCTACAAGGTCTGATCCATTCTCTGGTTTTGCATTGAGTTAAAAGGTCGTTGTGTCCTTGAATGTGTTCATGTAGAAGTAGGCAGGAGGCAACCCAGGACCTATAGTGGCAGTTTCATGTAGAACAAGCTGATTTTATGAAAAGAGCTTTTCAGAACAGTGAATTGTAAAAGGCCATCCTTGCACTTTGAAGATGGTGCAGTACTGCTTTTGATGACTGATAAAATCATGAAGCAGGTTTGTGTCCAGCATCCGCCTACTTACTCTTTGCTGCTGGAAGGTACTGGACTGTAAGCCCCCAGAGTTGCTGTGTACCCTACACTGACCGTTCATGTATCTCTTCTCTGCAGAGAATGAATGCTATTGATGCAGCCAGCTCAAGCTAAAAATTACACTCTTAACATTCTAGCAGTGCAGAACAGCATATTGTGGGAGGCAGGGGAGCAGGTAAAGGCGTGATGCTTCAGCCACTGGATCTACAGGAGTCAGTCGGTGAACTGGATAAGCCCAGATGGCTCAAAGCATCACTATTTTACATGATAGTCCTTATGCTTTTGGAGGATCACTGTCTTTCTATTAAATCTGTGTAAATTGTTTCGAAGGGCTTCTGTAGATAAATGAGGATGTTTCTGGGTCCTTCCAACCCACTGGTTTGAGTGTCTCTTCTTGCATGTGCAGTTGATGCTGTTTTTTAACATGGTTTGTGTTTCTGAGGTATATGAGGTACATACATGACTTCAGGAGGTCATGGAGTTGTTTTGCTCTGGGTTATGGAGACTTCACCTAAACACTGCACAAAATGAGTCTGTATCACTGTTGGCTAAAGAATGACTGAAAAAGTGGATGACTCTCTTTTGCAGTTGCACAGTAAACTCCTAGAAACAGAGCGCCAGCTGGGGGAAGCGCATGGGCGGCTCAAGGAACAGAGGCAGCTGTCCAGTGAGAAACTGATGGACAAAGAGCAGCAGGTGGCTGACCTACAGCTAAAACTTTCTCGTGCTGAAGAGCAGGTAGGGGTTTTTATGCAGATTCTATAGTTTGTTCTGGTGATACGTCTGTACACACACTTGTGGTGATATTGCAGTTTATAAAGTTTATTCTCACAGGAATTTCTTTTGACTAATACTGTCAAGGACTTACAGTAAAATCATCAAAATCTGCTTAGATGCTGCTTGTCTTTACAGATGTATATGTGTTTGTGGTGCTTAACAAATGAACAAAAGTTGTGCATTTTGAACTTATGAGCTTTGTCTAAGGGTCTTACGAAAAAATTACTTAGGTGCACATAGGCCCCTACGGGTAGTTTTGTATGTAGATATTTTTGTAAGATAAAGCCTTGTATGAAGAAAAAGTGAACATGGCACAGCAGGTCATTGATAGTTAATAATCTGTGTGGGGTGGACGGGTAGAAAACAATTGTTTTATTGTTTTTTATTTGTTTTAATGAGTATCTCGTATATGTTGCTGATTTTCTGCTGGCTGTAGGGGGATTGGCCAAATATCTGAGTGGTACGTTGTCAAAGCTTTAAACTTTTCTGTAGCTAATTTGCAAAGCCTTGACTAGTATAGAAGTGGAGAGACTGCTAAACTGAAGTTGCTACTAAAATAATGACTGACAGTTGCTACTGAAATTGCCAAAGAAAGTAATAATAATGTTGTTTTACAGGTATCTGTATTATCAGTCGTGTTACATCTTAACAACTATCGCAGGAAACATACTAAAAATTTCTTACGTTTTAGATTATTTGAGAGCTAAATTACATGTGTGATAATTGTTTTATAGTTCTCGCTTCTGATATAGAATCTCACCAATTAATTGTAATGAATGCTTTGATTAGATTTTGATCATTTAGGTAGCATTACAGATTTTTATTTTTATACAAGTTTTCAAAAATCTGTGTTTACACTAAAATCTTTTAGAGTGAACATTGAGTACAATTGGCTTACTGAGTGGTCCTTTTTCCACTCGTTAGCCTGGTTTGTTTGGTATGTGGTTTTGGGTTTATTTTTCAGCTAAAGGAAAAAGCAGCAAATTCCACAGAATTGCAGCATCAATTAGAAAAGGCAAAGCAGCAGCACCAGGAGCAGCAGACGCTTCAGCAAAATACAACAGCAAAACTACGAGAAGCTCAGGTAACACAGTTATGTATCTTCATGTGAAAGTGTGTTTCAGGGTTTCATTATTCTAAATACTTCTTCTTTGTAAAAGTGACTTGCAGGAATTATATTAGTTTCAATAAATTAACTTATAAACCTAGAATAGAATAAACAGAAAGTGTTTGATAAATTTACCCAACATTTTATGCATTAGGCCAAACTTTTAAGGTCCTTATAATTAAGGACACTCTTATGTTCTTTTCTAGAATGATCTGGAGCAAGTACTACGACAAATTGGAGATAAGGACCAAAAAATACAAAATCTTGAGGCTTTACTTCAAAAAAGTAAGGAAAACATCTCTCTGCTAGAAAAGGAAAGAGAGGACTTATATGCAAAAATTCAAGCTGGTGAAGGAGAAACTGCGGTTCTTAACCAGCTACAAGAGAAAAACCATGCATTACAAATACAGGTAAAAACTTTGAGATCTGTTTCTTTTCATTCATTCTCATTATTGAATCTTGTTTCCTTCTATTTTTTCTATCTATCAGATATGACACTAATCTTTTCTATACTGTTCCGTTTCTTTAATACTTACTTTAAAGTTCTTACTGTAAATTTCATGTGACGTGTGTTTTGGTGACTTCCATGCTATCAGCATAGGGAAAGAAATTCCTAGATGTTTCATTTGTACATATGCTAGCAATATGGACTTACAAATAGTTATATACCTGTATAACTATATATATGTATTTGTATATATATATACTTGTAAAAAACTATATATATAGTTATAACTATATATAAATATATATATAATATATATTTGTTTCATTCATTTTAAAAAGAGGTTTGATTCCTGCTTTCAACACCAAAATTCAGTTTAGCCTGCATCTGTTGTCTCCTTAGTATTTAGTTTCTGTTACATTAAGGCCAAATTGACAATTCTCTTTTGCTTCTATTTTCAGCTGGTAACCTATTTAAACTCTGGTGTTGTGTACAATATAGCTTTACTGTAATAGTTCAGGAAAAGAAATGTGATAGCATTGAGTCTCCGGAACCATAATAAGACACACTAAAATGAAGTTTTTGCTTCCTTGGACATGCTGTTCCAGCCTTCTCACATTCTTTTTTTTTTTTCCACTGCAGGTAACTCAGCTGACAGAGAAGCTGAAGAATCAATCAGAAAGTCATAAACAAGCCCAAGAGAATTTGCATGAACAAGTGCAGGAACAAAAGGCACACCTAAGAGCTGCTCAAGATCGTGTGCTTTCCCTGGAAACAAACATCACTGAACTAACCAGTCAGTTAAATGAAAGTAAAGAGAAAGTGTCACAACTTGACGTGCAGGTAATGGATCTCTGTATTTTATGGTGATGAAAAATTCTGGTTGTGATTTCCCATTTGGGAAAAGGTGCATTTTTCTACAAGGAGATACATACACTAACACATGAATACTGCTGATTTTACTATTAAACTTACTGAAAGCTATTAAAAAAATTAGAATGAGCTATGGTAAAGCAGATGTTTTAGTGAAATACAACTTGTTTTTCAGGTAAAAGCAAAGACTGAATTGCTACTTTCAGCAGAAGCATCAAAAGCTGCTCAGAGAGCGGATCTACAGAACCATCTGGACACTGCCCAGCATGCACTGCAAGATAAACAACAGGTATTAAGCAATAAATGAAGTTTCTCTGTTACCTAAAAACTGCTTAAAAGCCTAAGAATAGTCTGTTTACAAACTCAATAAACATATGAGTATGCATTGGGAAATGATCATTTAGGCTATTTTAACCATGTGATACTCATTCATTTCCTTTTGCTGTTACCCGGAACAGATATATTTTGCAGTGCAAGAAATTTGCTTGGGAGTCCACTCCTTGCTGTAGGGTTATTGTTCAGAATCTAAGCTTTCCTTAGGTATTCTGGAGGTGTTATTCAATTCTTGTGTGTATGTTATGAAGAAGATTGTAGAATGCACTCAGGAGAAGCGCAAACTCTTAACTCTTATTGCTGAGATAAATTTCCAATCAGCTGCCGGTATTCAGAAATAATTCTCTGTGTGCCAGTTGACATCAAAACTCAAAAGGTTGGTGACAAAATTGTGTTTTTTAATGTGCTTTAATCCTAGTGAAGCATTTTACCATCTGTTGAATCAAATATTTGCATTGTTAAAATCAGTGCTGCCATGGTCTTCATGGAAACATCCAGCAGATGCTAATATAGCACCATTTTGTAGCATGGGAATGTAGCTAGTTGCTGTAAACAGGAGACAACTTTTTGCAGCCATTAAATAATTAATTAATAACTAAATACATCAGCTTGGTTGGAGAGCAGTGAACTTTGATGTAGCTGTCATCATAGTGGTTACTAGGTGAATGTGTTCATGTCTCTTGCAGAATTTATTTGTTTTGTGTTGAACAAAATGTTTTGAAATCACCTCTGGTATGTGGAGAACTGAGCATTTCTGTGTTATTGGCTTTCCTCTTTGATGGCTGATTTCATGATGAAGAGACATCAAAACTTTTATCTAGGTTTTGTAAGGTTATTTTCTAGTTACTGCTGTGCTAACTTGAGGATCTAGTGCCTTTATTACCTCTTCTGTTTACAACTCAAAACACCTTTGTTAACACTTAGCCTAGAGCCTGTAAGGTTTGAGAGAATATTGAAGCTTTAGAAGAATTTTTTTCAGTGAAGCAGAGGGAATTTGTGTATGTGTTTGTGTTTCCCCTTTCAATTTCCTGCCCCTCAGAATAAAAAATAAACATTATTTTCCTTTTTAATTTGAACACATTAGATTATTTAAAGCATATATGACATTAGTAGTTTTTTGAAGTTATTTAAAAAGTAACAACCCTTGTGTTTTTGTTATACCCAGGAGTTAAATAAGGTCAGCGCTCAGTTGGATCAGGTTACAGCTAAGCTGAATGACAAGCAGGAATACTGTACTCAGCTGGAAGCCAATCTTAAAGAGTACAAGGAAAAATGCCTTTCTTTAGAACAGAAAACTGAAGAACTAGAGGGGCAGCTTAAGGTTTGTATTGAACACAGTATCTGAACTTACAGAAACTGATCTCTGCTGTTGGGTAGCATGTGGTAAAAGCTGTGCTCAGAGTATGGGGGAAGGATTATATCAATATCACTTTTGTGGGTTTTCTTTCTCACTAATGTTTCCTGATTCACCGTTTAATCCTGTTCTCTTCTTCCATGCTAGTATATCACATTGAGAAGATAGGCCTACGACACTGCCACTATACTGTGGCATTTTCCTGTATGTGTGCTTCTACCAACCTCTGTGCTACCTGGGAATTGTTATGTGAGGGAACATGAATATGTCCCAAAATTAGAGTTTTCAAGTTTGAACTTAAACACTTTACAAGTGGTAGCAGAGAATATGTGTTACATTGCCTAGCCCTGCTTAACACCGCCTGTCTGGTTTAATTTATTTCTGGAGCCTTTCAGTAGGCTTTTTAGCAAGATTTATTTATCACTATTTCATCTGTTAACTTGATCTGGAGTTTTGAATTCCAGTTCTGAAATCAGTTTTTATTTTAAAGTCCACATAATTCTGGCAGAAGGTTTGCAGAACTTTCTGGTGTTTTGATATGCTAGTATTTTCAGTTTAGGATACGGATTAGTCCTAATGCTTGAGAGCTTTAAAATTTGGGCTTTGACCTTTGTTTAATATTTCTTAAAAATTTTTGGTAGTCAAAATTCATAACACAAAAGCACATGATACAAGGATCATGGGAGCAATGCAGAACTGGTTTTGCAGTGTTGTGTGTCTGTTTTGAGGGAGGTTAGTAGTCTTTATGCTCAAGACTGAGTTGGGTGTTTTTCCTAGCTTATGTGCTCTATAGAAGCGAATGAAGATTGTTTTCCCTGTATGAAATCTTAAATCCAGTGCTATTAAAAAATAAAGCTGTAATGTATTTCATTATCAGCATAATTATTTTGTTCTTCCTTCTCTTCTTTTGGACACTGGGGTTTTTTTCCTGCCTACTTTGATTTGTGCTTTTATTTTTCATTCTTTTGCTGAAATTTCACAAGTAGCCAATAGACACAAATACTTGGGAGAAATACAGAGCTTGCTTGTGTATGATTTTATGAGGTTCCTGGTAGCTGAAGTGTGAAACTGAGCAGGGTTGTTGATGCTGTCAACAGGAATGCAATTCTATGTAAAATCTTGGCATCGTCACCATTCTTTGAGATTGTTCCAACTGAATGTGTGGCATTTTAAAAAGTAGAAAAAAAATAGAAAACAAAAAGCCCTCAGGAACTTTTTTGGAGAAACTTGGCCACTTTGTTTTATGGCCATTATGTGAAAGCAGAAGTGCCTGTAAAACAGGCTAAGAGAGTCTAAACAGTGCCCATTTGCTGAAGGCTCCTGTGTTCTTTATATTCCATGCGACTGAAAAAGTACCTTTGGAAAAAAACCAGAAGAAAAACCTCTTCCAGGCAAGCATAGAATTTCTTCACAGCTGTAGTTCGTGTTTTTTCTTTTGCTGTAAAGCTTTTTATCTATTACTTTGCAGTAAAATGCCTGGTTGGCCTTTAATTTAAAGATGATTTCAGAATGTTTTACCAAAATAGTTCAATTCTGGAGGAGTAGGTGACTAGCAGGAACTAAATAGTGAAAGATAAATAGCAAAGTAATGAAACAGGTAGATGATGTGTGAGAGTGGTGACTGCTTTGTAAGTTAATGCTACTCACAGACTAGATGACTCTGCTTTTTATTGCTGTTTTTATTTCGTTGGTTGTGTTCTGCTGGCTCTATCTTTTTATTTTTCTCTCTCAGAAACTTGAAGGTGACATTCTTGATGCTAAAGCAAGTAAAGACCAAGCTCTTCAGGAGTTACAGCAACAGAGACATCAGTCTACAGAACTAGACCTCCGAACAGCAGAACTGAGTAAACAACTTGAAGCAGCAAGAGAAGCGTATGCATTTCCTGTGTTATAGTACTTTTCAAAGTCACACATAAAACTGGGGAAGTTTGGACTAGAGTTGAAATTTTCTGCTTCTCTGCTGTGATTTCATACAGTCATAAATGAGTGCTGTGTTCCCTCTGGTACAAGAACTGTGTTGTATCCCACCTGTTGTCTTTCACTCCATCTGCCATGTTGTCTCACGGGAATCACTGTCTGCTGTGATTCCCTACCCTTCTTTAGTTTATTCACTGTGCTTGTTGTCAGCTAATTAATTATCTGAACAGTTTGATGTAGTGAGGTCCATCTTTAAATATCCATAACTCTGTAACCTTTTTCAAATACGAATTTGCAATTTATGCATAAGCAGCAAAGGGGTAGTTTCTGTTCATTATAGTTGAGGAAGAAAGAATCATCTCAAAACCAGTTTCTAAAGTTGCTGTTTCAGCTTAACTGGAGAGATGTAACGCCCATGGATGAAAATAGAGACATTTAAGGATAGAAAAGAACCTGTGAAAAAGAACTTTTAAAAGTATGTTTTATCCTTTTGTATTCGCAGGATGTCTAATGCTCAGTTGGATTTGCAGAAGAAATCTGAGGCCCTTGACCAAGCAAACCAACGAATTTCAAAGCAGGAGGCGGAAAAGGCCAGTCTCAAACAAAACCTTGAGAAATCAAATCAAGATACGAGTAAACAGCTCAAGGAACTTGATTGTAAAATGCAAGCAGCCACATCAGAGCTGCAACAAGTGAAATTAGAAAAGGATACTCTGTTGAAGGACCTTACAGATACCAAAGATAAGCTCTCAAAAAGCTCTGAATCCTTCAAAAAAAGGAAGGATGAATTAGAAAAAGAAATTAAAAAAGGAAAAGCAGCTATGGCAGAAATGGTTAGTAGATTCTTTACTTAGGCATTAAGTTTGGTGTATATACAGTCTGATAAAATGACTTTGCTTTCTGTTAGAAAGTATACATATGATGACAATGCATGAAAATTTATTACTGTAAGGAAAACCAAATTGATGATTTTTAGTAGTTCATACATGTTTCCCACCTTAAATTTTTGCCTGGATATTTATAGTAGTAAACATCAGTCATATCACATAACAGGATCCTTTCTTCTTGCTGCATGCCTTTAACGCAGTGAAAAAACTGAATAGAGACAAGTGGTGAAGCAATTTGATGGGAAATGTCCCCCTTTAAAAAAATACATCAGCTGTATTGTAACAACACAAAGTCATATAACCTTTGCTAAAATGCCATTATATTGAAGAAGTTATTTTTCTGAGGCCATGTTAATTGCCTTTCTGAAGTCTTTGTATATAGAACTTCATGTGCACTAGTCTGGACATGCTGGAAAGCTGCATACTGCAGGCAGAGAGAGTAACATCATCTGTCATTTGGGGAATGCCTAGCTTAAAGTATTATTGGAGTACTAGAACTATTTGAGTTTCAGAAAGGTCTTACAAGTGGCAGTATAACAAGTGCTTGACCATCAAAGCAACCTATTATGGTAAAGAAAGTAAATTACTACTAGGGTTAAAATACAGCTTTTTCTTCCCTCTTCTGCCTTGGTGATATGAATGGGCACCATATGAATGCATGTTTTATAGATACAGTTGTTCTGGGGTGTCTTTCTCATACTCTTCTCATCTTACATGTCACCGCTTTCCAGAACCCATTCAGAGCTGCTTTTATTCTGATCTAAAAAAATCTGCTCGTAGTTGAAAAGAACATTTTTCTTTTACTCATTCACCTTTTAAAGAAAAGCTCTTTTGTTTGCTTTTTTTAGTGACTGCTGTTTAAAGATTTGTTTCTCCTAAAAACTTGAAGGATTTTCTCCGCAGTTTAGCCTTCAAGATAGTAGTCCAGATTCTGCTTCTAGTTCTGTAGTCCTTTGGAGGCTCTCCACTGTCTTAAATGTGTAGTATTTGGGCTTAACATATAGTTGCTTATGCATGGAGGTCTGCAAATGTACTTGCTTGTGAGTCTTGAACATAAGGGAATATTAGATCCTGAGGAGACCAATGAGCCTACTACTTCATCAAGAAGGAGAAGGGCTGCCAGCCACAGCTTCAAACACGGAGACTATCCCTAATCAGAAAAACTCTGGCACCTGGCTGAGTTTATTATTACAGGGCATCAGATGTGTTCAGCTTAGATTTGCCACTTAAAGTTTTGAGAGGTTTTGAGCTGAAAATGTCTGCAGTTGAGAAGGTAAGATTTTTCACTGGAAATGAGAAGTTATTTTTTAAGGATTTGTAGATCCTGCAAAAATATTTGGTACTCGGTCTCAGAAGCTAAAAGGAATATTTCCTTGTCATATGTTTTTTAGGAAAAATCTTGCCAAGAATTAAAACAGCAGCTTCAGATACAAACAGAGTCTGTAGCTAAAGAGAGGAATGAATTGAAAAACTCACTGGAAAAAAAGGAGGGGGTAAGTTGTCCGCTTAGTTTCAAAAATCTAAAGACCAATAATAAGAAATATTTAAAAGACTGATTTTCAGTCTCACCTGCTGGGACTGATGAGAGATAAAGATGTTTCAGTTCTCAAATTGTAACCTATCTTCAGCACTGAAATAAGTGATACTAAAACTTTCCTAGAGGGTAACATGAAGCTTTAAAATATAGGTTTAATTCTCAGTTTTCTGTGCCCCACATACCTTAGCAGGGGATTTTAGCCCTTCTGGTTTTTTCATTAGTGAAGCAGTTACTTGGTATCACTGTGTCCCCATTTTCTTTTGTACTTCCATGCAATAAAAGTTGTTTCATATCCTTAGATCTATTTTATTCTCAGGCTTATTCAGTAGGTTCTCAGTGTAGTTGACATGACATTTTCAGATATTCTTCAAGGATTGAATTGCTTTTCCAGACTTGTGTAAGTCACTTGCTTGTGACTCCATGAGGACCAAATGTACTTCTTTTTCAAAGATGAGCATTCAGACCATGCAGTGCAGCTGGCAGCTTGAAGGACACGTTTGCTTTCATGGATTTCTTTACTCAAGGCATCTTCTGTTCCCTAAAGGAATCAGAAAAGATTCGATCAGTGGACATAGTTTGATAGACTGTGATGGATACTTACTGTCTGAAAGAGGTTTGGGGATGTGCAGGTGTGATGGTAATTGCTCTGTGACTGTTGCTGCTACTTCCCTGGCTCCTCACTTGTTCAGCTGAAGTGCTGTGGTGCTCAGTGGAAAGTGCAGAAAGATGAGCTTGGTATACGCTGCAGTTGGCAGCAGAAGAGCCCAAACCACTGCTGGTGTGAGAAAAGTTGCCTGATCTTAATTTAGAATGGATAAAAAAGACTGCTGTTGATGTCTGGGTAGTAAATTTGGAATAACAGATTATTTTAATGTGTTATGGTAGTTATTAAAATCTGCTTGCCAGTGTTCAACCACATAGCTCTGAAACAGCAAGTGTCACTGTGGGATGGTCTGATTCTGTGAACAGCATGTACAAATAGTGATTTAAATTTACATTATGTACAGTTATTTATTATTTTTGAATATAGATTTCTAAGCAGTTGTCTATAGACCTTGATTCAGCAAGAGCACAAGTGCTGGAAATCCAGGGTCTTCTGAAGGACAAAGAAAAAAGTGAGCAACATCTCCAGGGAAAGCTGAGAGAGTTAAAGGAATCTTTTGAGCAGAAGAAAAAACATAGCGAGACACTGCAAGCTGAATTAAAAACTGCCCTTTTAGAAAAGGTAAGACTGTCCTTTCTTACTCTTATAAGAAAATGAATGTAAATTCCTCTGATAAATACTGAAGCTTTTATGTCAATAACTTTGTGATAAACTCTGTTTGCTGTAGCCTTGTTGGAAATGATAAGGTCAGGATGTGAAAGTGAGGTCTTCAGATCCTGTTGGAGATAGAAACAACAACATCAACAGCAATAATGAAAAGAACCAGTGCTGAAATATGAATTCCGTAGGAACTGAGTTTTAATAAAGGGATAAAATAGGCTAGATTAAATGTGGGTTTTTTGCTTCAGGAGCAAAGCAAGAGCTGCCATTTTCTTGTAAAGCAGTAGAATTTCGTGACAGTATTTTTAGACAAACTCTGCAGTGTTTTAAAATGTCCATGGCAGTTTTAAACCAAGTCTTCTCATATTATACCAAAAGAATTTATCTGACTGACAGTATGAAACTCATAAACCATAATGGAAAGAGTTCAAATGTCTTACAGCATTAGGGAATGTTGTGCTGTGTGCCATGCACTGTTAAATGTGGCTCCAGCTTTGGCTGCCCAATGCTACATGGTCACAGTCGTGCTTTAGACAGCCTGTGGAAACATTAGGTCTTGGTGTCGTGGTTTAACCCAGCCATCAATTCAGCAGCACAGAGCTGCTTGGTGTCTCGGGAAGACAAACACCATCAATCCAAACTCCCTCCCCTTTCTTCCTCCACCAGCTTCATATGCTGAGCATGATGTCATACGGTATGGAATATCCCTTTGGTCAGTGGGATCAGCTGTCCTGGCTGTGCCCTCTCCAAATTCTTCTGCACCTCCAGATTTCTTGCTGGTGGGGTGGTGTGAGAAGCAGGAAAGGCCTTGGCTCTGTGTGAGCGCTGCTAAGCAGTAGCTAAAACATCCCTGTGGCAACAACGCTGTTCCCACCACAAATCCGAAACACAGCCGCCATACTAACTACCGTGAAGAAAATTCTACCTCAGCCAAAACCAGCACACTTGGAAACATTATTCCAATTTTTAATGTTTGGTCTTAATGTGTTTCACTTAGTCTTTTGTCATGAATTAAATTTTGTTGTTAAATTAGTTATAAAATGTTACTGTAAAATCACAAATATCAGGTTACCGAGCTGTTATTTCATAAGAAGAACAAAAGTCTCTTCTTGCAGTAGAAATGCATTTTATTGAAATGCTTAAGCTAACTTTACTGTCTGTAACTTTAACTAAAATTTCTATGCTTATGTTTCAGGCAGAGCTGGAGAATAAACTGCAACAGCAGTCTATTTTGTCAGCACAGGAGCTTAAAGCAGAGAAAGGCAAGCTAGCAGACTTACAGAAGGCCCATGATAAACATAAAGAAAACATGGAGAAGCTGCAGCTGGATCTTTATGGGAAAGAGTCTGAGCTGCTGGCAACCAGGCAAGACCTTAAGGTACTTGCAGTCATTTTAATGTCATATGTGACTTAGTAGATGTTAATATCCATTTTGAAGACCAAGAAACAATGCAGGAACTGTATAAGTGAAAAAAAATCTCTTCTGCTATATATAGAATTTAGTGCTGTTTAATCCCTTCCCCTGAGACAAAGGATATTCTGAAACTAACTTAAAGCTGAACATATTTGCCAGTTTACCTGAAATACCCTTGCATTTCTGCAGCAGCAAAGTGAAAAGTGATTTAGTTTTATATGCATTAAAAGAGTTATTTTTTAATGTTGCTTTTTCTTGTTATATACTGTAGCTTTCAACTAATTTAAATAGCATAGCTAATTAGGGCAAGGTCTGCCAGCATTTGAGTAACTGCTATCTTCTAGATGATTGAACTAGAATATTCCTGGCTGATGGTAGATGTTGGGAGATGTCAAACTGATAGAAACAGTAGTTACGGACCTGCCTGGGATACAAGTGCCAGAATTTAGTCCTTGAAGTTTTTGCTATTCCTAAACCGAAGTTACCTGGTTTTCTATTAGTGTGCAGTGCCTTCAAAGAGTCATTGCTGAGAGTTGAGCCAGCCAGCAAAGGTGTTTTTTGGCCTTTTTTTCTGGCCCTCTGCTTTGTGTCAATACTAAGCCAATGTTTCAGTTAGTCCTAGGACATACAGTGCTGCAGAGATTGGCTGTCTGCTGGCAAAATTTGTAGCTTAGGCACTTTTCGCTCCAGGTGAATCCCACTGCAATCCAGGTTTGTCCATGTCCAACGCTGTTGTTCTAGGCTTTTCTGAAGTTTATGGAGAGAAATAGATGCTTTGGGAAGACAGATCATCTGATCTACTTTAAATGTCGGGTTCTGTTTGCTTTGTTATGTATAAAGGGAGCTTGTGGTGACTGCTTAGATTTCACTGTCCCCTGCTTTGATTTTATCGTTCTCTTTCCCCCAAAGGTGGGCCTTTCAACCTCATCGCTGAAACCCTTAAGGTCTTGTGGCTGTTTCACACAGGCCCACGTGAGCTTTGGCGCCCTAGCCAAACTCCAGGATCAGGTTATTTTAAGAAAAAGAGAAATCCCTCCTTTACGTATAGGCCACTGCAGTTTTATTAGACTTACACCTCTGTAGTATTAAATTACCTGCCACATTTCCCTGCAGGTTATTGAAGCATTACTTTCAGTGCAGCATGGTTGAATTGCTACATTAGATTGTGGAGAACTTCTGCATGATTAACGAGCAGTGGTGGTTTAAGCGTATTCTTCCTTTCAGTTTGTTGCTATTGCACATATACATCTGCGAGTTTATTTCCTGCAATGCATTTAAATCACCCTTTGGGTAATGGAGTGGCCTGTGGAAGCATTGGATGTGTTCAGTAACTTGGGGTTTTTTTTGGTATAGTTTTCATTAAAGTATCACTTGTTGCAAAATAGCTGTGAATAAGTATTGTTATTAAAGCAGTTTGATGACCTCTAGTTCTGGGAAGTATAAAATAGGACAGTAAGTGTATGTATTTAGATCCTATGGGGATGGTAGCAAGAGAGAAAGTGCTTTATGTAAAAAGGTAAAATAAGGTGATGGCAATGGGAAAACAAGATTTTTAAGGTGAGCAGTCAGGTAACTTAATTTATCATGTAAATTTCTGTGGAGCCTAGAGAGCCTGAAGAAGATTGGAGTCCTAAGTACTGAAGTGGTGTACCAATTTGGAAGCTGTTTGCTTGATTTAAATTTTTTTTAAAAAACCCATATATTAATTAGGATTAGTGAGGTCTGATTGACACCACTTCTATTTTTTTTTTCTGAAAGATGTAGACGAGGGAAAAGGTGGCGAGCTGATCTTTAATCATGGCTATGCTACCTCAGTGCAACATTAAACTAAAGAAACAGTGATAACTTGTCTTAGAAGACCACAAAAGCAAAAAGCAGATTCAGGCAGCCTCAAAGTGACAATATTAGTCTTGAGAGCTGAATATCAAAATGCCACTGAAGTCAGAAGAACTTTAGAGTAGAATTTCACAGCCTATTCAAAATCAGTTGTGTGCATGATGTTTTGCCTTTGGCAAGTTACTTATTAAAAGTAGCTCATTTGAGCCAGAGCTGTGTAAAGTTTGGAACCAAAGCTGATGGGTAGGCTGAGCTTTAGATTGGCCTTAATCTTCTTAGTAGGCAGTGGTAGAAGTTTTTAAAACTTGTCCGTGTGTAGAGTCAGCTCGGGTGTCTTTCAGTGCAGGATTTTTAGCAGAGATACGAACTCCCTGCACGGCTGTGTTGAGTCAGCACTGTCAGGAGCCCAGCGTTGTCCAGAACAGGCGCGGCCAGGCCGTATCGCGACATCCTAGCAATGCTGCATTTAAAAGGGAAAACTTAAGCATCCTCACACGGTGTGGCACCGTGCTGTTGGCGGGGCCAAGGTTCCAGGCGTGGGGATGGCTCAGGAAAGGCTGTGTGGGTGACGTGCGGGGTGGTCTGGTTCCTGGGAGGGCATGGCGAGAGTTGGGCTGTGCACTGAGCACCATCTGCTGGCATCTGTCGGGAATATCACCGCTGGGATCCCTGGCTCATCTCTGGCCGGGAGGCGGAGGTGGCATTGAAAAGGCAGCGAGCGCTTCGGGGCAGTTTTGCAGCTGGAGATGCCCCAGCCAGAGCTGCAGAGCAGAGCGCTGCTCTCCGCAGTGCCAGCGGCACCGGGGAGCCGGCCCGAGCGCCTGGGTCCGCAGCAGAGCACCCGAGCGATGGAGCTGCGGCCAGGTGCAAATCGTGGAGCTCTGAGTCCTGCAGAGCAAACTGGAGAAATATTGTAATAAAAAAAAAAAAAAATTGGGGGTGGGAATGTAGTTATAATTACATGGATACTATTTGCTGCAAATTTACTTTGGTTTAAAAAAATGTCTCTAACAGTAACTTGACACACGTTTTCGTCTTTGTGACTGGAAAAAGAAATAGGGTAGGATTTGAGTGCTTGTTAAAGCTGTAGTTTTTGATTAAAAGGGATATATATAGTTAAAAAAGAATACCACTAAATAATTTTTGTACATACACATTGTAATTTGTACAAATGTCTGTGTGTGTATATTCACACAATTTTTTTGTGTGAAAAAGGCATTTTTTTAATATAGAAGAGTTAATAGAAATGTACAAATGGTTATTTTTGCCTTGATTTTGACTTAGTGTGAGAACACTTTCTGTGAATCTGATCTCCTGAGCTCTGCCAAGTATTCTTGAATTTTGGCATTTGTGCTTTTTGTAGTCGGTCCTGGTTTCTTCTGTGTTTTCAAAAGAATGTTTCTTTGTCTCCAGTGTTGGCATTGCTGTCAGCATATGTTCAGTGAATGTTCTGGAACAAAATTCATGCTTGCCAGACCTCAGTTCTGTAAGTCAGGAGCCTAAGTTGCATACAGTCGGTCTAACTCTTTTTCTTAGGGAGTGAAGAGTCAGGTTAGCATCTGTGAACAGTTTAATGTTGGTCCTTGTGGCCTGGAATCAGGGAGCACACAGACTCAAATGCTTGTTTATGCACTTTATGTAGGTAGACTGAATCTGTGTCCTACCACCCTGCTAGGACCAGTTGTGATGTTGGCACTATGATTTGCACTGGCACAGCCCAAGCTGTAGTGAAACAAACTGTAACTTTTTAATATTTTTATTTATTTAACCTCTGTACCAGCCAACCTAGCATTTCTCTTTATTTACAAAAATAAGTGCTGATTGACCTCTTTTGTTCTGTACCTGTTCCTTGTCTCAGCCTCGGTGCAGACACAGTGAGATAACCTGTACTGTGTAGACACTTTGAGGGGTGGGTTGAGAGAGAAGTACCCACTGTGTGTGGGTGTCACTATCCACTTCATCAGATTTTATCATCTGGTGCTAGCAAATTTGATGTAACCACATTTCTTCTACTGGAAACAAATGTGAATAAAAGCTGTGACTTTATTATGTTTCTTTCTAAAACTGCACAGACTGTTGAGTTTTCCTGTGAAGATGTGAGATGATGATGCTAGACTTCCTGTCCTTCCTCAGTGTTAGGAAAATATGGTATTCCACTGCAGACAATGGAACAGAGGGGGATAATTTTGCTTTGTGAAGTACCCACCCTGCTGAAACCTTGAAACTGCAAAAGCACCTCCTATTTTGCTTACAAAAAATTCTGAGTCAACACCTTCCAAAGTGTTAAGTAGTAAACTCTAGTATCTCAGAAAGCAAATAAAATAATTTGTCTGAAAATTAATTTTAAAAGCCAGTGTGAGCTTTTTAAGAGTCATGGGGATTGTTGAAAATGCTGTTGTGTTCCATCACTGCTGTTTCAAATTAAGTCTGTCTCTACAAGCAAAATACTTTAGATATTACAAAGAAGGGTCATGAGGCATCAGAAAAGAATTAGCTTTTAAATCAACATGGGAGTGACTAAAGCATATGCATAATTGAATGAAGTGAAAATTCTGCTTATAGTTCCTTCTAAAACCACTAACCTTCAACAAGAGGTTTGATTAATATTTAAGCAAGAGCTTTGAAAATAATTGAGTTTGTATTGAAAGAATTTAAATCCTTACTGCTTCACTGAAGGCAATAAACTTATTACTAATAATAAATCTCATCTCACCTTCTGTATTATAGAATGAAAAATTTCCATAAAATACCAATATTTTGAAGAAGTGGAGGAAGCATTTGTTTGGTTTTTTTCTTGTCGATTCCAAGTGGAACTAGTATTTACCTAAGCTAGAATGTTTAAAAAAAACCTCCAGAATATTAGCTCAAAAAGACCCCAAAAGTTTGACTTTGCTGTGAGCAAACAGAATGAGCTTTGGTTTTGGGTGCAAGTTTTGGATTGTTTCTTGGGATTTTGTGACCTGTTTCAGAGAGATAAATCAAAGTTCTTTTTCTAGCTAATGGTGAGAGTTAGAGGCAAATGAAGTATCATCTATAGATTTTGAATGGAAGTTTAAACTTAATGGTTACAATGCTTATGCAGCAGAAACTGTGAAACATTTTATCCTGATATTAGCATTTTTATCTTATACATTTCACTTTAGAATTTTTAAAAATTTTACAGTTGTCCTAGCACTAGCTTTATGAAGTCATTGGTAAAAAATAGCATTGAATGCTTTTTGAAATACTCAAAGTATAGCTTCACTGCTTCTCAAGTAACAGCTGTCTCGAGTTACGGAACCGTTGATTTGACTAAATAATAAATTTGTGTGAGCGAATTCAAGTTCATTCTCTTTTTGTCAGTTTTTGTTCTCTGCCTTCCTGCATGTTTCCACCTTTTGTCTGTGTAAGGATGCGAACTGGAATATGTACAGTAAGGTTTTGTTCCTGGAAATGATGCTGGCATAGTTTCTTTTTGATTTTTCTAGTTTTGCAAACTAGAAGTTTCTGTAATTATGCTCCGTCAACATTTGAAGCTAAATGTTGCACTCTAGGCAGCAGTTTTTCTACTTAGAAAATGTTTAGGTGGCTGTTTAGTGTGTGGAAGTTTTATACTGGCAGATAACTTGCAGAACTCTCTTTGTAATTAGTCCACAGAAGAAAAACTTGCTCTAGCTCAAGAAGAATTAGTTTCCAGCATGAATCGAATTGCTAGCAATAATCAACAGATCCAGGAACTGAAGAAAGCTAAGTCTACACTGGAGCAGGATGCATCAAAGAAAGAACAGCAGCTGGGTGAGAAGACCAAAATGCTACAAGATCTTCAGAATGACAGGGTAAATGCCTCTGCCTTTTGAAATCTCCACACAGTCACATCCACCCCATGTAGGCACCCTTTATTATTTTCTATTACGTCTCTAATTTGAGAGCATAACACTGTTGTAGTGCATAACAATGACAGTTCTACTGAACCTCTGGTGAAAGTACTTAAAAAAGAGACAGTTGTAGTGAATTTGGTTCAAAATATGCTGTTAATTTGTTCTGGACAGGTTTGTGGCTAGACAGGTGGGAAAACATTATTAGTTTTAAATCTAAAACAGCAATCATGCTGCTAATTGCATTACAAACTGTGGATAGATATATGGCAGTTGTTTCCACCTAATTACAAAGCCACCAAGTAGTTTTTGGGCCCTGGATGTTTTTTGATTGGCTGGGTTTTTATTTTGTGAACTTAGAAGAAGTAACTTTTCTAGCACTTTTATTTCTCTCGAAGATTTTGAAAGAAAAAGATTTGGCTAATGAAAAATGTAAAACAGCAGAGCTCCAGGAAATAAGGACTAGACTTGAAAAGGAGAGTGCCAAGCTGGGTGAAGAGCTTAGAGTCTGCAAGCAAGAATTTGAGAAGGTACATTGAGACAAACTGAGTCTTCTTCATGTGTTTGATTATCTGATGAGAAATATGTGCCTACTCAGTAGATGTTATCTGGAATGGCTTTGCAAAGATGGTTACTGTAAATATTAGTATTACAGGTAAGGGAACCAAAACCCAGATTTTATTGAGCTTCTTCAGCAATGGTGTCTTGATTAGTGATGATCCTTGAGCAGCAGGGCCTTGTGAGCCAGGTGGGCTGCATAACTTGTCTTAGCTTCAGGATGGGTTTTTTTCAGTTCCGCTGTAAATTCACTCTGCATACCCCTGCTTGACTATTCTGAAATGAAAGGCTGTCCAAAAGAGTCACGATGGTGAAGTTCTCCAGATATTCTAGGCACATCTGGAACTTCTCAAGGGTACATGGTGGAGCTGAAACTCCCTTAGCGTTGTTTCTTAAAATGTCTTAAAAAGTCACAGCTGGGGAAGCTTCATAAAAGGCAAATGTCAGGAGCCTCATAAAAGACAACTTTCTTCCAAAATCATAACGATCAATTGAGCTCTCTAAAGAGTAATAGTTGGGATACTTTAATGAAATAATTTTTAGTCTTCAGTAAAACTGTTTCTTGCCACACTCTACATATTCTGTTTTTTAGTCTCTATAAAAACAAACATTCCTAAAAGGCTGTAGTTGTGTTTTCCGTAATATACTACTAGCAGTTATATTTGCATCTGTTAAGCACACTCAGTTTAAATTGTTGCACAAGTATAAATACAGGTACAATTCCCTATACACTAATGAAAAGAAAATAACATGATAACTTATGACCTTCAAATGTTCTTTTGTTTTCCATTGTTTAGAAAATGGTCTGTAATTTTTAGGTATAAGTCTGTACTTTGTTTCTCTCAAGCAATCTGTGCTTGGGGAAAGGTATTCTAATTCTTGTTGATTCTAAAATCTCTATTCTAAAGAATAAAATTTATAAAGATGTAAAAGCTATGCACACCAATATCAGCTTAATAGTAATCTCTTCATCTCCCTAGAAGCAATCAGACTGAAAGTCTCCTAAAGACTTAAATTCTGTTTCCCATCTCCTAGCAGGGAATGGTTGTATATGTATATGGATGTATAGGGCATCCTCATATTCTGAGGATATGTTCTCTTCACTGTCCTTGGTTTGGTTTTAACTTGTATTGTGAATTTTGATTTATGGAAAATGGTCCACCCCTATTAGTCTGTTAGTACCTCTATGCTTGGATGTGTAATTTTAAGGAAAATAATTTCTATAAATTAAACTGACTATTCTACTTGAATTCAGTTACAGAAGAGCAAGTAAAGCCATTATTTATATCATCCCACTTGCTTAAAACAGTAATTTTTTATGCATTTAAGATTAATAGAAACTAACTTTCTTCCATCAGCATTCAGTTTTACATTGTCATTATGAAGTTTTTAGCCTCATTATTGCAACCAGAGAACAATGTGAAGTAAATTTTAGAACAGTACCTAGAAAATGACAATGGATTAATCTTTTCAAGGAACTGTAGAAAACAGTTCAACAGATCTTCCTCTCTACTTTAGCAGAAACATGCATGAATATTACTTTTAAAATTGAATGCTGATCATAGAATAAGTTTAAAATCTTTGATCATGAAAATCACTGATGCTTTGTGCTATAAAATCAGCCTTTCTTCTGGTGATAAAACTAAAAATTATTGCTGTCCTCTCCTAGGAAAGGATTACAGTATTTTTGAATTTAAATCCATTTACACTTTCAGTGTTGCTACTTTAACTTTGAACTCTATCCTAACAGGAGGTGACAAATCTTAAGGATGCAAACCAGCTATTGATTCAACAGAAATTAGAACTGCAGGGCAAAATAGATAATATGAATTCAACTCTGGAACAGGAGAAACAAAAACATCAAGCTGTCAAAGATCAACTGAAAAGGAGAGAAGAGGAGCTGAAGAAAGAGTGTGCTGAAATTGAAGCCAAACTGGTTAGTATGTTAGAGAGTAGGAGCCTGCTGTTTTGTGAACATGCCTTTGGATTCTTCCAGGGACAGAAAAGAAGCAATGGGTTGACTTTAGTTTCACTTCACATGAGTTTTTAAATTACAAGTTCAAAAATCTTTGAGGCATTTAATGGTATAGGAAAATTCAGTGAGGTGACAGCCTTGTCTAGTAGGGTTTGTTGATTAAAAGTAGTGATTCTATTACAGTGAGATTCTTTGCCTCAATTAAATATAGGAAATAGGGAAAGAATGCTTGGAAGCTTGTTTTTCATTTTTCCATTGTTTTTATAGCATGCAGAGAAAAAAGACAAAGAAGAAGAAAAACGGAAACATGAGGAAAAGGAGACCAAGCTCACCATGCAGGTCACAGCCCTGAATGAAAACCTGGCTACCATGAAGAAAGAGTGGCAAAGCAGTCAAAGACGAGTGAGCGAGCTGGAGAAACAGACAGATGATTTACGTGGGGACAATGCTGTCTTGGAAGCAACAATCCAGAATAATCAGGATGAGAGAAGAGCATTGCTGGAGAGGTAAGCTGTGGTCATGACCATGAGGAAATGTAGTTTGAGAAATGAAATGAACTGAGAATGAAAACTTGTTTGAGTTGATTTGGGATTCTCTATTCATGCTTTATTTAAATCTGTATTTGTTCTTAGTGCCTAGGCTGTGGGTGCAGTTTCCAGAGTGCAACCTTCCGTCATCCCTGCCAAAGCACAGCAAGGGGTTTGGGAACCAACTGTGCTCTTTGTGATTGTTCTGTAGAAAATAAGGCAAGCTTCTCAGGATCTTTGCTTATCACCAAAGCCACAGCTGTGTGCTTGCTCTCAAAGATTTATGTCCATCTAAAAGAGCCTTCTAAATCCACTGGGCTCCTCTGAGATTTCAGGTATATAGGCTGTGGCTTCTCATCTGTTGTGGGAACTTTGTGAGGCCTGGCAGAGAGAACTTCTCTTACCTGAGCTAGCTGTCCTTCTTCACCACTCTGAGGCTCCCATGCCTTGAATCAGTTAGAATACATGCACTAGTCATCCAGAAGCCTGGAAGGGACCCCTTAAGTAGCATAGAATTTGCATAGGACCTCCTAGGTGTGCCTACTACTCTGTATTAGGAGACTGAACGTGTAATTGGATTAGATAGACTAAGGTTCACAAAGGAGGCATTTTCTTCCTCCTGAAAACCTGCAGTCTTATTTTCTCCAGTCCTGCTGTTGTCTCTACAGTATATTTAAGTCTTAGGTAAGCAGAGCACTTTTCCTTCAGGCGGCAGGAGGCCTTGCAAGACAATGGGAGCTACCTGAATGCAGTGATTTCCAGGGTAGAAGAAACACTTGTCAGACAGGAAGCTTTCTTTGTCCTTATTTCCTGACATGTTTGGTGAAGGCAGAGGGGAAAGCTTTCGTCAGTTCTGTCAAGCTTGGTGATTTGACTTTTGTGCAGTAGACCTTGGAAAAGGATGGGATCAGTTCAAGTGACATCCTCTTTCTTTGGCAATCCCTTGCTGTACTGTGTTGAACTCATCCAGTAGCCGTTTACAGCTTGGCAGAAAAATACCCTTTGAAATTCGGCTTTCAGCAGTTAACTGAGTTTCAGCTGATGGGAGGTGGCCTTGCTAGAAGAAAAAGGTTTCTTTTCTGCTCTGTTGTCTGACCTGATCTGCAGCAGCTGGTTCGTGAGAGTGTCCTGTTGCACGGGGATATTTATCAGGGCGTGCTGTTGAGGGACTGCATTCAGCACTGTCCCTGGTTTGGGGAGTAACTCCAGCTACTGATAAGCTGCGGATACTTAGGAGCAACGCCAGTATAGTCTTTAACTGATTTTTACAACGGAATGTTTTCCTAGTTAAGGCATCCAAGAACTTTTCAGAGCAAGGATTTTTTTGGCTGGATTTTATGCGGGTAACCTCTCAGACTGACAACCGGCCCGAAGGACACACAGTGTACATTGTCTTAAATGGTTTGAGCTGACTATTTGTTATTTTATCTTAGGTGTATAAAAAGTGAGGGAGAAATTGAAAAGCTTCAAGCCAAACTTGTAGAAATGAAGAAAAAGCTGGACAATACAACTGCTGCAATGCAGGAACTTGGCAGAGAAAACCAGTCATTACAGGTATAATTTAATTTGAAGCTATTAAACCTGTTGATTCTTTGTTTGGGACCTTAGGAGAATTTCAAATTTGTGTCAGATTGGTGGTGGGTTGCCTTTCTAGAGTGAATTAAGGTGTTATGTTTGTGGTGTGTGAGGATCATACTTCTGTCTGTGTGTTATTAAACCTGCTTATAGTTTTGAAGCTTGGAAGGTTTCCTCTCTGAACAAACATGAACCCTGAGTATCATGACAGAATTGGTGCTTTTATTCTGCAATGGGTAGTGCATGCTGTGGAAATAGAGGATATTATGGGGAATTAGACATGCATTTTTAAAAAAGCCTGATGCTTTTTTTACATCTTCTGTATAGATCAAACACACCCAAGCTCTCAACAGGAAGTGGGCAGAAGACAATGAGGTACAGAATTGTATGGCCTGTGGAAAAGGCTTTTCGGTGACAGTAAGAAGGGTAGGTGTGTTCTACTCTGTGGCAATTTTCTATTTTTATTGTTTTCAAACTCTTAGATGGGATACAGACTTCAGAAAATGGCCCAAGTAGGGCTGTGGTTCTCAAGACATCTCAGAATACAGTTATTGTTTGCAATGCCTTAACATATTAAAAATAAGGGCTGTGGAGCTTACTTTATTCATTATTCTTTTTCCATTTTAACAACATCAGTTTATAAACAGTGTTAAAATGCTTCAATCCCCTAAGCCAGCAGGCGAAATTACACTGTTGTAAGCATATTTACAGAAAAATATATTTATAACCAGTCTGAACTAGATTTATGGGTATAAAAGGAATGTAAATTGCTTGAAATTAGGTATGTGTGAAAATATGAGACATCCCCATGATCCGGTGCTTTGTGACTATACATTTCTAAATGTGGAACAGAAGAAACAACTGGATGTGTTTTAGGTCTGTAGTCAGACCTTGCTTGTAAAATCTGCTGTGATCAGCTAAGATGTTAGCATCAATTGGCAGGGTCTGCCCTTCATCCGGAGATGAGCACCCCTCCAACAAGTGACGTTGCAATGAAGTAGATGAGGGGTATTTGTAAGATTCATTTTTGCAGAGCTTCCTGATTTGGTCTTAGGTGACTCCCCCTGGCCTGCACTATTTTGGTGATGTTCTTTGTGTAGTCTTTGAACAAAGGCTGCTGGATCCTTTGATTCAAGGATACTTCTCAATGTGAAAGCAGGTAGTTACATATAAGAAGAAGGTATTTCGTATGACCAGAACAAGTTCAAGAGAACAAATTCAAGAGGAGGATGAACTTAACCATCTATTTTCTGGAACTGGTGTACTCTCTTGACTCAGTGAAGCGCTTCTGAAAATTTGACTTATATACCCTTCAGAAGAGATTTACTCATATGGCCTTCTCTCTGCTGTGTAACTGCTACTTAAAAATCAAAATTAATTTTTGAAACATGACAGTTGATTTGGCTGAGAGTTGACTTGACATGATAGTGATCTCCGTTAGTGGTCACTGCTCTGCCACTGATGTTCAGCATGTATGTTTCTTGTCTTTTGCAGCATCACTGTAGACAGTGTGGAAATATCTTTTGTGCCGAGTGCTCAGCAAAGAATGCCTTAACTCCTTCTTCCAAGAAGCCTGTCCGAGTCTGTGATACTTGCTTTAATGACTTGCAAGGATAACTGGCTATCGTGAGTGACAAAGAAATGTTACACTAAAATTTACTATTTCTGTTGATGCACTTCGTTCAGCACTCAGACTACTATTCAGTTTGGACAATGATTGTAACACTTGGCAAAATCTAGTATATTTTAAAATGTTTATTGATACCAAGCAAAACTATTGTATTTTTTGTGAGATATGGGCTCAGATCATCCATAGCTTACTGACATTAATCATGGAAAGAGCTTTTATGTCTAGATTAGAAATATTCAGTTATTTGTAAATAAAGTTTAAACAGAGGAGTAACAATGTATTTTTTTATCTTTTATTTTTTTGTTCAAGAGAAACAGCATTTATGTGATATTAAAGTTTATTCTTGTTTCCTTCAAAGAAAAAGGAAGATGCAAAAACTTGTGAGGATTTTATGTATCAAATGTTGCTGTAAAAACATAACTAATTGTTGCATTTGCTTGCGTATCTGATGGTCTTTATAACCCCTTGTGATTTTGTCTTTTTTTCTATCTCTCTGGTTCTTGCATTTTTCTCTCTAAAGTTTGAACTCCACAGTGAGGGTAATTAATGGCTGGACTCAACTTTAATTCGGTTTTATTTGCCCACTTGTAGTATCAGCACCCAAGTCCTTATCCAAATATAGGACTTGGGTGCTGGAACATCTTTACATGTGCTATATTGCACAGTTGGTGTGTGAGTGTGTCCGTCTGTCTGAGAGAGTATGTGAACCAATGATGAGACAAAGTTTATCTGGCATTGTAGCAATATTATATGATACATTACAATATTTCATTCCATAGTGCTTGATTTCACTTTTACAAATTTGGTTGACGGATTTTAATATTCAAGATACCCTTACATGTGGGTATTAAAAAGCAAACAAACAATACTGGTAGAAGCCTGTAGGACATCTCTGCCTCTGCCCATACCCTGGAAGCACTGAGAGATGACTGCTGTTCTAAGGGACATCCAGACCTTCCGAGCCAGGTATCCAACTAAGAAAAAGTATTTTTTGAGACAACTGTAGTTTATCTGGCCTTCTGTCCCTTCCCTCACTCCTGCTACACCTCACAAACCTCACTTTCCCATTACTCCATCTGACGCCCTGGCTCTGAAGTGTTATATTAGTTATGTGATTTAGTCTGCTTAGAATGGTGGTGTGAATCTCCTGCTACTGGCTTTGTTATAAGCCAAACAGCTCTAACTAAGACGCCAATATATATGACTTTAAATATTTATTCATATTTTCTGTACTGGGAACAGAAGTTTCTTGTACAGTTCATGTAGGCTTCAAACTTCTTTTTTTTGTTGTGATTTTGTTTGCACCTCTTCATTTTTGCCTGCCTCTCTCTAACTTTTCTTCTCTTTCTATCTGGGATTTCAAAACCCTGAAGATTATTTCTTCAAAGCAGGGGTTATGCCTTCCAATATTTAGGAATTTTTTGTCTTAAATACCCTAATAAATTCTCCCTCTGCGAAATGCTTCAGTATTTTACTGAATTTTGCCAGCTGTTCAGAGAAAACGGTTGTGTCCTGAATTCCTCTACTTCTTTCCTGAGGCAAGGAATCAAATTCTGTCACAATGATGGAAGCTTAGTCATCATTAGGAAGATTTGTTTGCTTTTATCTAGTTACAGCTCTATATGTGAATGAAGAAGTGTCTCCTTTATGAAAAATATCTTGTCTTGATTAGCTGTCAAGTGAAGAAACTTCATCCCTCTACTCCAGAAGTAGTGATCTGTATGTTTCATATCCCCTTTTAACTTACCCAGCTAGTTCTACATTTGCAGTGTCAAGGAGTTTTCGTAAAATTAAATTCTTATTTCCCAAAAGCCAGCTGAATGATGTAACTTGTTCTTGTCACTGTAAAAGGGTTTGGGTTACAACTGTGGTTCACGCAAAACACTGACCTGCTTTTCTGATTTCAACTTGAGATTAGCTTGCTCAAAAGAAACCAATTATTGCAACAATTCCATATGAACAGAGCCTCTGGACTCGCTGTTTCTCCTCATCAGTGTAACTGTTTGGCATAAGAATCTTTTGAATAGAAAATATGAACAGAATCTCTGCCTCTGGGAATTTTTTTTTCTATTTATTTGTTTACTGAGAGAAACCAAAAAATTCGCTTTAGAATCTTTCTTTGTCTGACTTTAGGATGTGGGAAGAGTAGAGATGTGACAGTCGTGCTCCAGCCTAGATGCATTCTGCCCTGTTGTGTAACACACAGAGCCTTGTGCTGTTCCTAGGATGAAGGACAACCACGCAGAACAGGAGGGATTTTAAAAGGGAAGGGAGAAACTTCCCACGACTGCCTAAGATCAAAACACATGAGGCAGAGGAAGATGGAGATCTTTCAGGGGAACTAGGAAAGTGGTTAGAAGATTCAGTTGTGTTTAGGCATTTTGCTTTTGATTGGGAATGTGTGAAAGCTCAGGAGAGACTTCTGCAGTGGTAGAAGCTCTGGAAGGGTTGTTCTTAATTCACCCTTTTGGGGTGCCACTGTGTAAAGACAAGTGGAGTCACCTTTCTCAGCAGGCTGCTAAGCAGTGCGGTTGGTTGACTGCAGATCACACCTTGGTGTGGAGCTCTTCAGCTTTAGGGGCAAAACCAGCTTGATTTTTGAAAGTTGCTTTTTGCTGGCCAGTTTATATAACCAGCTTTTTGAGGGGATGGAAATGCTTTATGAACACACATTTGTAGAAAGAAGGATTGTTAAAATCTGGGGGAACAGCGGGGTGGAAACTTTCATGCTTGAGCTTTGATTCTGCAGCAATAGGTCATGATTTCTACAGCTTTTCACTGGAGTGAATTTATGACTCCATTACTGAGTCTTATGCTCCTTCTTTTGTACTTATAATTCTTAGTGCTTCTCTGTATTTGTTGACAAGTTGATGGTACACTGACTCTATAATGCTTGGCTTCACTGCCAGGTTGGAAGCTGTGTTCAAGCTCAAGAAAATGTCCCATCATAAGAGAAACTGGAAGGTGAAAAGCTGTGTATTTACTAATATGCTTGCAGAGTCTTACTGTTTTGATGGGCATGTTTCAGTAGGAATGTGGGCTTTTTGTTCCCCTGCTTTAAAATCTAAGTAATAGGAAGACCAAGTAAAAAGCCTGGTGACTTTTACCACAGTAAATGAGAGGATTCCAGGCAAAACAGTTTAATGCACTGATTTTTCAGACTGCAGACACAGGAGCAAAGGGAAAAACTAATAAAATGGCAGAAGAGACTGAGTCTTGGAACTGGAGGATGCACAGTGATGTGTTTTTACAGCCTCTAGCAAGAGGCAGATGGCTCTGATTCACTGAGGAGCGGCCATTGTTGAGGAAGAGGTGAAAATAATGGCAAAACCAGCACTCAGACCAGTAGGTTTGTGGGATCCTCAAGCAGCCTTTGATTTCTAGTCCTATGGCATCAGGAATGGGAGAGTGAAGTGTGGGCTTTGTTCTTGAAACTGTCCCATCTGCAGGACACTCCATCCACATTCAGAATTGCTGCGAGAGCAGAATGTGAGACCAGCTGCTTCATGGGCAGAGACGAGCTATGGAGGCTTTCATAAAAGTATAAAGGATGGTCTTACTAAGGGTGGGGAGAGGTTCTTTTAACTTCCTGGAGACAACACCTCTCTTCCCAGTCAAAGACCCACAGTCCTTTGCATTTTTGCCTCACAAATGCCAAATCCTAGTGTTCCACTCTGGCATCATGTCAGCAGTACATCATACTGGAGACAGGTAGCATTGCAGAGGTCAATGGCAGGCTTTTGATCTTAGCTGGCTGTGCTTCACTGTTATTTATTTCTTCTCCCCATGTACTCCCTACAGTAATCTTCCCCTTTCTGCAAAGGTTGAATGAAGAGGATAAAAGTAATGAGTCACAGTAGGAAAAGTTGCTGTCTGGAGATGAAGAGACAAAAGGAATTTTCTGCTGCAGCTTCCAACAGAGTCAAGAGGTTTAGAGGGATCTCATTTTTCAGCTGGCTTCACTCTGTGGCACAAGAATCCAAGGCTGTAGGGTGAAATGTGGGTTTTTGCCTCTGGTTTTGGAAGGTGTCAAGTAACCGAGTTGCCATGGAGTGTGGAGCACAAGGTACACAAGAACAATGAGTAACTACTTTTGTTGGCTTTGGGACCATTAGGATTATTTGTGAATCCTCTCTGGAAAAGCTTTCTTATTAGTGAAGCAAGAAGGGATTTGGGAGCAGAAGCATGGAGTAGCCTCTCTGTGTTTGTATTACATGAGCCAGAACAATTGAGTTTCTCAGGCAAGACGTAAGAGAAGTAACGTTTGTAAACGGACTTGGAAAACTCAACTGCTTTTCTGAATTGTTAAATGTCAGTTAACCATGAAGTGGGAACAAATGCTTGTAGCAAAACTTAAAAAAATTTATGGCCTGTACTCAGTGATGGACAGAAAAATGCTGGAGCTGAAGTTCAAACAGAATATAAACTATGCCAAGAAGAATGATGTCATGGTTTGAGCATGTTGAAACTGATAAATCACTCTTCCAGGTACCACCCCTTCTGCTCTCATATTCTCAGAGAACTAGGAAACAACACTGTCATTTGCACTGTGCACTTTTTGCTGTCTAAGAGAATCTACAGTAAGTGGAATGGCATCATGTGCATTGCATGTGTTAGCTGTAGTCATTGGACAGCAGGTTTATCGTCAGCTGAATTTTTCACTGTAAACACTTGGCCCTAAGGAGAATTGCACTCACAGTTCCTTTTACCAAAAACATGATCATCATCTGAGAGCACATGTAACAACAAAAACCATGTTAGTCACACACACGTCTTTGTAGAACTTAATTTTAAGATTATAAAATGAGAAAGAAAAAGAATTTTATGTATTTGCAAGCATCTTGCTAGTTGTCCATTTCTTTGGTTTTGAAGTCTTGACCTCAGCATTCCTTTTAGAATAAGTTTAAAATTATTGTCCAAACACAGCCTCTCCAAAAGCACTAACTGATGTACTTTTCAAAACCAGCTATAACTGCGTTTAAGTCCTGCCACAGAAACGTGGCTTTTGAGGTATTTCTTCTGTTTCTTTTTAAAGGGACACTGAACAAAAATGTTTGCATGTTTAGAGAGAACATTAGATACCACTTAAGTTCACGATAATGAAGAGTGTAGGTACTAGGAAATGTAATAAACTCTGCCTATTTTCTGTATCTCTCCACACACTACGCACTCACTGTGCAGTGGATAGAGAGGTGTCTGTGCATTTGAAGATTGCTGAAGCCCTGCTACCCCTTTGGATTAATGTTGTATGAAAGCAGGAGCCTGGAAGGCACATTTTCCAATTTTCCCTCTCCTTGTGGCTGAAACTTAACACTAAAACCAAATTCATCTGTATTTCCTGCTTTTTTTTTTGGGTAAAGAGGGCTGGGAAAGGATGTTCATTGTTATATGTCAACAGGTCAGTGCTGGCAGGTCCAGGCTACTGCTGTTGGTTTTGTGGCAACGTTCTCCATTGTATCACGCTGGAGCTTGATTCCTGGCACAAAAGGGATGTTTGAAAGAACGTCTCGCTGGGTTAGCAAATACCAGAACTTTTTATAGTAACATGTCCAAAATGCTGCTTGTATAGAAATAATCACTTTTGTAAGAAAAGAAAAAAAGTCACAAAAAGAGTCACACCCCCACTCCCCCCATTTGATGCCATTACATAAGATTTAATTTAAGCTACCTCTCAGTGTGAAATTCAAACATTAGGTAAGTTTAATAAGGTTTTTTCACAGTCATGTTATGTGAAAGTTATAGTGAATGCCAAAATTGCAAGTTTATCACCAAAAAGGAAAAGAGTTAAGTATTTTTTTTTTTTAATGTGTATTTGAAAGTATCCAACAGTTTCAAGTTATTGTAAATTCTCTTAAATTCTTTTAACTTCTGTAGTTTCAACCTTGCAAACTCTAGCTGCTGGACAGGAAATAAATCATAACCACAAGCTTTCGTAATTGTGGTCTGCTGGGTAAAACCAATTTTGTATGGAGCTTTGTCGTTTGGATACAGATAGCCTCAGTCACCAAATGTACCATTCATTTGATCGTGTTTTTTTTCTTCAGTACTCGAGATATGAACTTGATGAATGGTGTTCTGTAATGGATGCGTGCCACAAATTACATGGTCTCATTTGCCTCTTTTCTGACTTTTAATGATAAGTTTAATATTGCAGATGTGAATATTGTTCATACAGCTTAATTTCTGTATAATTGTATAAAATATAAATGGAAAAAATATAAGTTTTTACTTGGTATTTAGAAGTAATGTATTATAAAATACTTATGTTGCAGTTTTACTTACAGAGCACTGTACTTCTAAACTGGATCATACCATCTTGGTAGGTGTAGATAGATTTTTTGCATGAGTCTGTTTTGGTTTTATTTCTTTTTAATTGAAGTTTTATTCTCTTAAGTTCTATTTTCAGTGTTTGTGTTTACTACTTGTGATCATGTAGTTGTGCCTTACATTGTGAAAGAATTTAGTCCAGTGTGCACTGTAATTCTTAAACTCTGTGATCTGGAAGGTGGCTGTGGATTTGAATGAGAAGATGACACCATGCATCAACGGGTTCTGTATAAACTACGATGAATTGTTGCTGAAATGTCATTTTTGTTTTCTCATCTGTTAAAGGAATGATTAATAATAATAATAAAAAAAAAATTAGACCTTTCTAATAGACCAGGTTATATCATTCAAAACTACCTTGCCCCGTTTCAGACAGCAAAGCTACTTTGAAATGGTGGATATATAGTTTTACAAATGAACTGTAGGGAAGTCACACATGTGAGAACAAGCTAAATGCTCCAGTTTCTTAGAGTTGCGGGAAGCTGCAACAAAGGCTTTCACGTTCCTAAGGACACAGTAATAATGACTGTTTTTCAAATCTGTTTTTTTCACAGGTTAAATTCAGAGTAGTCTTTCCATTCCCAATAGCTGTGGAAGGCTGCCGAGTATCCCGCATTCAGTGAAAGTCCTGTCACTGGCTGTATTCAGACATCATATTTGATACAGTTGGACAATTGGCATAACTGGAAGACTGAAAAGTAGCACTTGTTTTATTTTTTAGACCAATAAAGGTCTCACTTGTGAAATGGAAAGCTCTTTCAGGGTGGAACTGTGTTGCAGAGAGAAGCCAGATGGTTAATGTGAGAGATCAGTCCTGTGACAAAGCCACTATTGAGTTACGGAGGCACTAACAAAAACCCATGTTTGGCTATTGAAGCAGGGGCTCTGTGTAGATACAGAGAAAGATGGAGAGGTCTCCTCTGAAGGGCAGTTTGAATTGGGAAGTCAATTTCTGCTTCGACTGCTTCCTGAGGTGTCTTCCTCTTGACACCACAGAAGAGCCTATTGAGCTTTTGTCTCCATGAAGACAAGCCTGTGTGTAAATACTTTCTTCCCCTGGGCTGTCCTCCTTGGAGACATGCTGGTCTCCAGGAGTGACTACTTGTCTGGTAAAGTGGGTGGGCCTGGCTGAAGGTTGGTTTGATAAAAAGTATACAAAGTGAAGTACCCTCTCCCTTCTGCCAGCACACAAAGCGCAGACCTTGGTCTGTCATGTGTTACTCCTCTGGGCTTGAAATACCTTTGTCCTGTCAGCACTGGTTTCAAGATGCTGTGAGGTTCTGGTGAGCTCTCAGTGTGATGCAGTGTGCAGCTGAGCCTGGGATCGGGGAAATGGAGCACAGCTGTGTCAGCCAAGTTGTGGTGAGGCATTGGCAGCTTGTGTAGTGCCCTGGTGCACTCTGTTCTGCCCTCGTGCTTCACACGTTGACCACTTGGCATGGAGCCTGATGGCTGTTCCTTTCCCAGGAAGCTGTGACAAAATCTTGCCCATGATAGACACAGGGGAAGAGCAGGAATTTGTGTATCACAGTGGCGTAGGCTGTATCTGGAGAGCACTGGACCAGGTAAGTGCAAACATATATATACATATATACACACGCTCAGTATTAATGCAAAAAACATCTTGTGATATTGTAGGTTAGTAGGTAGAGACACATAATTATCAGGCTACACCATTCTAATTTAATGAAATTTATTAATACACTTTGAATGATGGAATAACCCTTCTAAACTTCTCTGGTGGATGAATTGTCCTTACCAACACATGGGTTTTTTTCCCTGTCATGCTTTCTAGGAAATGACAAGCTCTATTAAAGCTTTCCCTGGGTGGCAAGAGCCATCCCTAGGTGAAGCAAAGGAGCATCTAGGAGCAATACATTTGTTGCATGGCTCATTCCCCTCCTCCAGTTTATTCCTATGTGGTGTGGTCCAAGTGCCTTTTGTCAAGTCAGAAATCTGTTAGCTTCAGAGACCTAAGGCATTCTGAAAGAAATAACTATATTATCACCACAATAGTCTTTCACTGGCTCTGTCTGTGCTGTGCTGACATTATTAAATTTCAGAGGATTCAACAGGGAAGCAGAAAGCAGTGCTTTTCTTAGTTTCATGTTGTGTGGTGTAATTGGAGATGGCTGTTTCTATCTGTGAGATCCATGCTTTCTGTAACAAGAAAACATATTTGTAAACCAAGATAACCTAAAAAATTTCCAGTAAGTTAGATGCATAAACATCCAGAGCCTTTAGTTTTATTAGGCTCTCTTCAGGCTTGTGCTCATAATTGCTGAAGGAAACATGAATTACCCCACAACTGAGACTCTCCCAGTTATTCAGGCCACTACATGCTGCTGGAATCTGTGTCTGGGGCCAGGGGTTTACAGTGAATATTTCCATTTTTGGTTGGAAGGTAGGATTTTAATGCTCTGTTTGTAATGGTGGAGTTTGTTGCAGGCTATTTCACCCCTTTCTGTGTAGTGTTTGTTAATTAGCTTAATGCTGTCCCTGCAGTTTGGGTTCCTCATTTTTCTGATTAAGATAGCTCCAGTCCTATCAGCATCACAAGTTCTGTCCCCCTCCAAGATCTCCCATGTGCTGCCAACTGAATTTCACTTTCTATTATCATGCTGACAGCATTCAGCTCTATACTTGCTGTCATCCAGGTATGAGGACGGGGTGATAGAGAGATAATTTCAGATATGTAACTTCCTTCTCTCTGCCAGTCCAGATGGTTTGGTCAGAAGTTGAGTTGTCTCTGAATTGCTATGATTAGACATTGGACTAACCCTAAAAGGATCAATCCTTTGGACTAAAACCCATAAAGGTCCCTTTCAACCCAAACTATTCTATGATTCTATGACATTGAGAAAGTGGAAGCCCTGGTATGAAGGCAGTTTTGGAAAGGGAAGGTCATATATCAGTAACAGGAGAAAGTAATGACTGCTTGAGTAGATAGCTATTCTAAGTACCAGCCAGTGACTTGAAAATGGAAAGAATTCACTCAGTGCTTCCCTTGGAAAAAGTCTACCACCATTACTTTTAAGAATTAATATTAGTGGTGGTCAAATTTCTGAGCATCAGGTTTTAGAGAGGGAAATTCAACTTACATGAGAAAGCAAAATACTGCAAAGTGCCTGCCAGACTTTCAGATGTTATATACAGTGCTATTACTAGAAATGTGATATGGTGTGAAAATGAGGGGTAAATTTATATAACAGTGGAATTAATCATACCATCTGTTCAGTCTGAAATTGCAAGATGCATGTTGTGAACAGATGAGCATGAGACAGTTTTTTGATCTGAGTACTACTGCATGTGAGTTGGGTGTAGGGGGGGTTGCTTTCGTGCTGACTTCTTTGGAGGGGCTGACCATCTTCTGTAACACAAGAAATGGATCTTTTTTTTTTAGCGATCAGAATTGGTAATGTTTTTCAACAAGAATATGACCTGCTATCAGCCCTGATAGAAAACTGGAACACGTTCAGCAGCAAATATTCTGTAACAAATATGTGAGCCGGAGCACTGGGGTGTTAGTTTGTTTTGTTTTAGTTTTGGTCAAGTGTCACAACTGTAAGAGATTCTTATCACAGCATGACTACTTTTAGGCTGCCATCCTCCTGTAGGGAAAGCATGGTTGTGTAATTAGAGAAGAAGAAAAAGATGTGCTACCTACCTTAGCAGTCTCTGTCTGAGCTTGTAGCAAGAAGACTGCTATGCACTGCCGATACCTGTTCTCATGCTGTACTAGAAAAGCATTTCGCAGGCTGAAGACTGTGGAAAAATGTAAAGAAGTGATATAAATGCACCTCATAAAACTGTCAGTCCAATTTTATATCACATTGATTACGATTGAAGAAATTATATATGTAAGCATCTTTTCTGATTTTTTAAAGGGCAATTGCACCCTCATACGGTGAGTTCTTTTTGTTGTGTAGGAAGCTTTCTTATTTCAAAACATTAAATCTACTTGCATTTGTTTTATTTTTCATTGCTTCATCATTGTGCAGCTAAGGTGCTTTTGAGTCTACCTGAGGATCATTAAGAAATATTTCACTTCACAAAGGGCCTAAATCATAACTGAAGTTAGAGGAAAAAAAATATCAAAAATTAAAAAGAGAGGTCCCATTTTTATTTCACTTAAGTAAGTCCATATGATGGCTGGCACATGGGGAAGTGGCTGCACTCAGGCTAGTTCTGGCTTTGGGTTGTCCCTGGGCATGTGCCTGAGCTGGTGCTCCTGAGGATGTCCCTGGTTGGCTGCCAGCAACCAGACATGTTGCCTCTGTTTCCTGCCAAACTTTTGTTCCTGGAGATGACTGTGAGCATCATGTAGTGGGTTTCTCTGCAAGGAGACAAAGTGACACCTGTGTCACATGTCTGGAATAGTGGGAGGCCTTAAGTCTGCTAGCGATTTTCTAATCAGAAAGTATGTTGCTGCTGACGACCTTCAGAGCTGGGTTCTTGCTATTACATTTACATGTAAAGTTTCATCTCTTGTACAAGGTCATGGTGTTTGCAGATAGTTTTGCCTTTAGGGTACCTTCTTGGTGTTATGAACACACCATTTTTTCTTCTATCCCTTCACTAATGCATAGAAGGCTTTGGACAAGAATTATCCTACATAATTATCAGCCTCCTGCCTGCTGCTGAAAGGGTGTTTCTAGGATATTGCAACATATCTGGTTTCTTCTAGTCCTTGTATTGAGCTTTGTTTATTTTCAAAGTGATGTCAACCCTCAGCAAACGAATGGATGCAAAAGTACTTGCTAGATCAAAAATCAGGATTTCATTTTTGATTAATGTGATGGATCACATGCCCTTTCTGAGAACATGCTAACTAATCTTTTAGTGCCATCAGTAATAAAAGTCTCTTTGAGACTGCAGATATGTTGGCAAAATTCCCCAAGGTCACACATTCCAGACAATATTAATTATTTTATTTAATATATTAATAATATATTATTTTATATATGATTACATATGAATAATATAGTAATTATTTATTAATAATTTTTTTCTCCTGCAAAGGGACATTTTCTGTTGACACTGGAATGGTTGCTTGCTGTTTTACACAGAGTGGTGGGAATCTGAACTGCAATCTCCCTATAGTAATTTTTCTCACTGTTTTTATTCTACCTCACCCCAAGGGGTCCTGTATGAGGATGGGGCTTCCAAGATGTTATAAGACTACTAAGTGAGTAACAGACACTGCCATGGCTGTAGCTGTAATAAAGCTGGTAAGAATATGTGGGATAGAAGTCAGGCAATGAGGCCCCAGGTGCAGGGAGGGGTCATAACCAGTGGACAGAGCCTAGGCTGGAATGCAGAAGGCAGCTTTTTCTGTTCTGATGATTGCAGCTGGATCACAGAGATTGAAAGACCCTGGTTAGGAATGACTATGGGAAATGCTGGCTTGGGAAAAAAAAAAAAATCCAGAAATCTTATTTCCATCTCCATTATGGTTTTTATGGTCAATCTTTTAGGCGCAATCTGGAGGGTGGCTGCACTGCCTTCTCCAGCACCTAGGAGCTGTTGACCTTGCATCCAGCCTGGGCTTATGCAGGATATGGGGCTGCCCTCCTCTCCACGCTGCAGGCAAGAGGTGGCTGATGCATTTGCTCCATTTCTGCTGGTTTGGTAGGGGCACTTATTAGGCAGGCAGACAGTGCCTGGAACACGTTTCAAAAAAGGTTATTATTCTGTGTGTTCATCCCCTTATCTCGTCTTTAGTAATTTGCCTTTTATTGCCTACCTTTATATCCTCTCAGCATTGATGCTGAATGCTAAATAGTCTGGGTGAATGTATTTCAAAGTTATTGTAAATTTTACAGGCTGTAGGTTTATTTTCCCTATCTATTGCTTTCTCACAGAGCACTGTAAGCACTCCCTAAGCTTTTCCTCTCAGTTTTTAGGATTAGGATGACCCTGGAGCCCAGAGATTTGTATTTCTTTTCATTCTCTGTGATAAAGGAGGCTCCTGTGATCTTGGCAGTGTTAGACTGAATCAATGAATCACTAAGGCTGGAAAAGACCTCCAAAATCATTGAGTCCAACCTTTGACTAAACACCACCATGTCAGCTAGACCACAGCACAAAGTGCCACCTCCAGTCGTTTCTTGAACACTTCCAGGGATGCTGACTCCACCACCTCCCTGGGCATCCTGTTTCAATCCTTTACCGCCCTTTCTGTGAAAAAATTCTGGTGTCCAACCTGAACTTCCCCTGCTGCAGCTTGAGGCCATTCCCCCCTGTCCTATCACTGGTTGCCTGGGAGAAGAGACTGACCCCCACCTGGCTACAGCCTCTTTTCAGGTAGTTGTAGAGAGTGATGAGGTCACTCCTGAGCCTCCTTTTGTCCAGGCAAAACATCCCCAGCTCCCTCAGCCGCTCCTTTTAGGACTTACTCTTTAGACTCTTCCCTAGCTTCACTGCTCTTCTCTGGACACACTCCAGATTCTCAATGTCCTTTTTGTAGTGAGGGGCCCAGAACTGGACACAGAATTTGAGGTGTGGCCTCACCAGTACTGGTCAGTCTCTTCCCTAGTCTTGCTGGCCACAGTACTCCTCGTACAGGCCAGCATGCCATTGGCCTGCTTGGCCACCTGGGCATATGCTGGCTCCTGTTCATCTGGCTGTCGACCCAGGTCCTTTTCCTTTGGGCTGTTTTCCAGCCACTCTTCCCCAAGCTCATAATGTTGCATGGTGTTGTTGTGACTGAAGTGCAGGACCTGGCACTTCACCTCACTGAATCTCATGCAGCTGGCCTCAGCCCATCGATGCAGCCTGTCTATATTGCTCTGCAGAGCCTTCCTGCCTCCCAGTGGATCAACATTCCCACCCAAACTAATGCCATCTGTGAACTGACTAAGGGTTCCCTCACTGCCCTCATCCAGGGCTTGTATAAAGGTGTTAAACAGGACCAGCCCCAATGCTGAGCCCTGGGGAACATCGCTGATGACCAGCAGCCAAATGGATGTGGCACCATTCACCCCCAAGGCGAGGTGTGTGGCAGCCTGCTGCATCGGTGACTCAGACCAAGGGGAGGCCTGATGTTTCGTGCCTGCTCCCTGACCCAAACTTTGACTTGGTGACTTCAAGAAGGTTGTTTTGGCAGGGTAAGGCTGCCACTCTCTGTGGCTGTCAGTCCTCCACTCCTCACCCAGCTGCACAGCAGCAGTGATAGGAGGCGTATTCCCCAGTGATGTGTTTGGATGTCTGAGAGCAAGGAAGCATTGGTGTATGGTGGGTGATTTCCATCCTCTCAAGAGCTGGTGGAGATGTGAGTAGGAGCAGTAGAAGGAGGTAAATCTCCTCTCCAGCCTCCTTGAGAATGGCTGCTGTGTACGTGGGAGGACACCCAGGAGAACAGTGACAGCTGAAGAAATGCTGCATAACTAGAATGGAATTGAAAATGTTCTGGGGAAAGATGCCTGGGGTTTGATAGAGCATATTAGGACAGTTAGGACAAGGGAATACTTGGCTTGTGAGAAAGAAGTCATTGGAGTCTTGATACCTCCTTCAGGGTGAATGGATAATACGTGACTCGCTGGTGCGTGTGTGAGTCACTGCTGGCAGCAGGGGCCTGCGGGCTGTGAAGTCTGAGGCAGCAGCTCATGCCTCACAGCAGGAGCAGAGCTGTGAAGCCAGGCAGTGCTGAGGCACCAGTGTTTGCACTCCAGGCGTCTGGGGGTGGTTTGTGGGCAAACTGCAACGTGTCCTTATGCTACCACACACAAAGTACATTGACACGGTGTTTATGAAGGCATTCAAGTGCATGCAGGCACATACCTGTGACGTGGACGGGCTCAACGTTTTTCAGTATGAGTCTGTCTAGTGGGATGGGCTGGTCTAGGACTGTGCAAAATCCCCCCTCTCTTATGAGGGACTGCAGCTCAGGAGTGAGGGAAGGACAGACAGGAATTAAGCTGGTGTCTGAGCCTCCGTATTTCTGGGAATAGAAGATGAAATTGGTTAGCAGGTTGTCTGCCATCTGCTCATGAAGTATAGGCACTAAACAACTCTAAATTATGTGCTTTCCCTTATCAAAGATACACAGACAGCTTATTTGCCTGAGGAATCTTAGAAAACCTGACTAGTACCTGGAACTCTCCTGCAAGGGCACACTTTGCATTAAAAGCTACAAAAGAAGCACAATACAAGTCCACAAGCAGAAGACAGTCAAAGGCATTCCAAAAGTATTTTTCCCCCTCCTCACCTTTTTTTTTTAATAGCAGGTTTTTTTCTCCATTCCTTGGATGTAAGTTTCCCCATCTCCCCTCATGTATATGCACAAGACAGAATTCCCGAAGCTCCGTATGAGTCGCAGTCCTTCACAGAAGGTTCACCAGCACGTGTACGTGGGACAACCCTCAAAGAGATTTGCCTAAGGGTACCAGGTCCCTTGAATTTCTGCTTCCTTCACCACCCCCGTTGCTAAGGGATGGTGCTGCTAGTCTAAAACCTCTCACTGTATGCTTTCTCTCTCTCCTTTCTCTCTAAAGCAGAACACCTGCTTCTTTAAAAAAAAAAACTCCAGGAGATTTATCACAGGTCTATTTAGACTACTGTTTACATCGGTTTCATAAACTTCATTAGCTAGATGCACTCCTACACTGAAGCTTTAGGAATTTCAGGTCATCCAGTGTCTTCTGTGGGTGTCTAAATACAGATATTTGTCATGTATAGAACTCTATAGAATCATTCTTCAAGAAACATTTTAAGAGGAGTCATTATATCTCAATTTTAAACTTGAGAAAATCAAGGCAAAGAGGAGACAATAGGGAGTGTAGCCAATCTTCCATCATTTTAGCCTTTGCCTGCTTTTTTTTCCTTTTAATTTCTTTTTCTCCTTTCTAACAGTTCTGATATCTCTGGGATAAAAAATTCTCAGGTTGCAGGGACCATTAGAAAAAGGTCTTACATTCCTGAAGCCTTTCTGAGCTTTAGGAATCCAGCACATCAGAACAACATCAGGGAGATATTAAGGTCTTGTAATGTAAATTCTGCTCTTAACAGTGTTCCTGTACAATACTGAGCCTAGAAGCAGGCTTTTGAAAGAGTGTTATGGTTTGCTATTAGCATAAGAAAGTATCAGCTGTTCTTCATGCTGATTAGTCATCTTGTGTTTTTATCATTAGATCAATCTTCCAAAGTACCTTCAAAATCCATCCAAAAACTAAAAAATATAACAACTGCAGCCATGTATATCTCTAGACATTATTACCTTTTTGTTACGTTTAATTTTGGTAATTAGTAGGAAATCATCAAATAAAAAAAGGTAGACATCAAGGAGTCTTGTGCTTTCTGGGAAGGAAAACAAAAAAATCAGTTTTATGGTGTGATTATTTTAAGGAATTGCCACTTCTAAGATGAGGCACATCTATGAATCACTGCACCTTACAGAATGCTTTTAACAAAGAAGCCTTGTTTCCAGTATAGAGCACAACTACTCGTGCTTCAGTCTGCATTCTCAAATGCACTAAATCATATGTCTCAGTCATTTTGGCTACTAAACTTGTATCTTGTAGCAGCTACCTCATTTTGATAAAACAACTACTTGCCTGCCAGGAAAAATGACAATAAACAATCACACAGACTACTTATCCTATTGGCAGTTTGGCTGTATCTCAGTCTCTCTCTGATAAGCTGTACAGTTGCTTTTTCTTTCCTGCACCTGCCCAAATGCTGTTGCAGAGGTTTGTTCTGGATCTGCCATAACAATGTATAATTCTGCTAAGCTATCTCTGGACACCAGGACGTTCAGGGGCATTACCTGCTAGCATCAGCCTCCCTTCATGAAGGAGAAGTCTGTTCGCTGAAGACAAGATGTTTTCACTGCTGTTTTCTCTTAAGTTTTGCTTCAAACACTTGACCCAAAAAAAAAGAGAGAGAGAACAGGGAGTCATGCATAATAGATGATGAACTGTGAGGCAACCAGCAGTTAAACAAGATGAGCATATGTATGTTCTTACCTCAGGCTAAATACATCACACAGCTGATAACTGAGCACTGGCTGTATTTCTTCAGCAGTGCTATTGCTTAAATGTGTTTATGCCTTTGAAATGTTAAGCTGGGTGTTGCTTTTCCAAAGTGAGTTTAATGGTTTTTGCAAACCTGTATGTGAACAGACATAATCCTTGAGATGAGACCCATTTGATGATATTACCAAAGTGCTGCTTAAAGTGTGTCTTTTTGGGTAAGGGAGTAACTACAGCAGGAATGTGCACACCCAGCTATGCTGTGCAATTTTTTGTAATGCAATTTAAGTGTAAAAGGAAAGTTCTTCGGCTCAGCTTGAGAAGTGAAAGAGGCAAATAATTTCTACTTTATTAAATGCTGGTAATACTTGCATCTGTCCCATTTCATTCTGTTCCCTAAAGGCAAGTATGGTAGAGTCCTCCTGGGCTGTATCATTGCCCTCTCTTGGATTCTGACTGAAAGCAACCCATGCTGCCATCCAAGGCACTGTGTGTGTTCAGCTTCAGTGCTTGCAGTGCCTAGGCTGAAGCTGCTCCTGTTACAGCAGAGCCATCCCCACTAGAATGCAGACAACCCGCCAACTTTAGACCACACTATGAAGATAGATAGGAAACTAAACCCTCCCCTAGGAAAAAATGCCCTTTAAAATCTGCTTACCTCTGGGACAAAGAACCTTCTGTCACGATCCCAGACCTGAGGCCAAATTATGACCTCTTGCAGCTGCCTGAACTTCTGAAAGTTGTCCAACCACTTGACTTTACCTTCCAGATCCCCTGAAATGTGTGAAACGCCAGTTACCGCCAGGGCTGGCGAAAGCAGTCCTGTTTCTAGAAGATGCTGAATACTGATTTTCTCCAGTGAAAGCTGAAGTACCTCATGAGTGAGGCCCCAGATGAAGTCTTGATCTCATTGTAAAAAATGCCTAAACTCTACTTAGATCAGCAGGGATAGAATTTCAATTCAGGCATTCAAAGATGCTTAAATTCACTGCTAAATGAAAAGGTTGTGCTTACTAATCTGTCTGGGGAACAGGAAATCATATAAAACTCAATTAAACTGTAATCTTAAAAATGTCAACAAAAAAAGCCCTGTCATTCTAAAGTGTCTGCTATAGTGTGAGAAAAATAATTTTCATTATATACAGCCTGGTAAAAAGTCTGTTGAAATTTATAAGAATTAATTTCAGAGGAAGTGTTGCCAGAAGTGACTGAAGTATTTAACTGAAGTGGAGGTCCCTCGAAATGTTAAAAACGGGTACTGTGTCTTTGCTGATTCAAGGCCATTATGGGGAAAGCTTTAATGGACCTGCAACTTAGATTTCAAGTCTTTGGGTGAAGCAATATTGCAGATAATGGTTTCAGGCACACACCTCCCCACCAGAAGGGGAGTGCTCGGACTACAACTGTTCTTTATGTTACTGATTCACTGATCAAAAATGAAGGCAGATCTTCGTCAGGTGTCTGTGAATAAAGAAGGGTCACCCTTCTTTCTTAGGTTTCCTTGATCCAGAGGTGTCTAATTTCTGGAAGAACCTATTTATTCTGCCAGCAAGACTCCCCAGACATCCTATGGTCTTTTGGGGCCATACCTAAAACTGCTGTCCTTCCAGCAGACGTCTCCAGACTAGCAACAAACCCATCCTATTTTCCTGTGGGACATGCTCTGTGCAGAGATATATGCTCCTTGTGTGGGCGTTAGGTTAGACTCCTCATAAGGCTTGGCAAGAGGAGAAAGAACCCAAGTCTCTCTTTTAGGTGGTAATTCTGTCATTGGAGTATTTACTTAAGAAGGAGCCCCAAATTGATGTATCTCTAGAATACATTAGCTCTCTGCCACATCTCCTGAGGAGATGTTCAAGCCTTCAGCCTCCAGCATGGGGAGAAGGATGGCAGCAGGGGTTAGGGTTAGGGTTACTCTCTGAGTGAGCCACCATGCTGGGTTGCTCAAGGCCCTGGAGTGCTACTCATGAGAATGAAGCACTGTCTGGCACTTCTCCCTGTCAAGACTGCTGGGATAAGTGTTTTGCTGATGTACTGTCTTGCCTTGGATTTCAGTGGGGGCCAAAGGAAGCCTTTGGGGAATAAACTTATCTGCTGATGAACTATATAAGACACTGGGAGATGCATTTAAAGCTCCCCGAACAAGACTGAATTCATAAATTATTTACTTAAAACAAAAGGCAGGGAAAAAATGAATATCTGGACCAACCCCTTGTTTTCCACAATAGCTAGAGAAAATCTGTAGCTGAGACAACTTTACATGGTAGGACCCTGTCATTAGCGAAAGGTCACGGACATAATATTCCCCTTGTGAGTGCAAATTTATCCTATTAAGGATCAGCCCTAAAAAATCCTCCTTAGACATAAATCCAACTGAAAGACTTCTTTGTTTGAGATCTTTCTTGATATGTTCCAATTCGAGATCTGCTCTTAATTGTTTGTGTGTCACTGCAGGTAGTTCTGAGAAAAGACAAGTGACTCACTGCTTTGGGAGTCCTGTGACATTGCTCAGAGAGGTTTTGACAGCACAAGGTGGCCCAAATCATTCCCTACAGAATGAGGCTCAGGACTGTAGAAAGGCACACACGTCCTTGTTGCACTTCTGTGGAGACACTTGACCAATCCACACCAATGCACAAAAAAGCCACGTAACTTTCTAATTTGTAACTGCATACTTGACTTTTAACCTTTGTTACTTACTTATGGACTTTTCCACCTTCTCTTTAAGTGACTGGATCAAACTTTTCTCTGTTTCATCAGTGCTCCTCTTCCAGATGTTGTTGAGGAGGAGGGGATACCGTGTCAGTCGATGCAGAGGAGCAACCAGCAGCTCTGGCAGACGCAACCTCTTGCACTGTTTGTTTTGTTCACACCACTGCTGAAGACAAAGAAAATCTGCCTTAGGCTTCAGCTTGCTTCTGGCTGGGAGGTAGCAAAGTTTTCTGCATCATTAGCTGACTGTAATGAGAGAGGGACTAATGAAAGATGAGTTTCTCACACAGTGAGAACAAGGGCAGTGTCATAGTTTAACCCAGCAAGTATCTAAACCACACAGCCACTCATTCACTCTTCACTCCCTACTGTGGGATGGGGAAGAGAAATGGGAAATACAAAATAGTTTGTAGTTTGAGATAAAGGCAGTTCAACAGAACAGAAACAGAAGGGAAAAAATTAACAGAATATACTAAACAAGTGGTACACAATGCTCACCACCCACTGATCAGTGCCCAGCCAGCCCCAGAGCAGAAGCCCCCCCAGCCAGCTTTCCCTCTATTTTATATACTGAGCATGAAACCATATGGTATGGAATATCCCTTGGGTCAGCTGGGGTCACCTGTTCCTATGTCCCCTCCCAACTTCTTGTGGCCACCAGACTCCTCACTGGTGGTGGTGAGAGACAGAAAAGTCCTTGACTTAGTGCAAACTGCTTAGCTACAACTAAACATCAGTGTGTTATCAAGATTACTCTCATCTTAAATCCAAACCACAACACTATGCCAGCTGCTAGGAACAAAATTAACACTATCCCAGCCAAGCCAAGGACAGCTCTCTACAGGGAGAATTACACTGCCCCTCCAGACTTAGTTTCTGCATTGCTGCTTACCATTCCAGATGCTGTGGCCATGCTATCATATTGAGTAGGGCTCTTATTTATCTGTTTTAATTTTCTTGGGAAAAACTTAAAAAATTAACCTGAGTTAGGTTAGTGTCAGCAAAGACAGAACCTGCTGTAGTGCTGCCACTTGATAAAGACACCACTGATAGCTCTTTCCAGCCTCGGAGGGAGGTAAATGCTCCCTTACCGGCATTGTTTTGATGCCAAAGTAAAACATCTGAGAGAGAATTTACAATACGGATTGATTTTTGTGTCTTTTTTTTTCCCATAACCATTTCACTTTGTTAAGGTGGAGGTCACTGAGTCAAGGGATTATGTGCAAAACATCTGAATGAAAGAGGCTAGTATTTTGTATTTTCTGCCTGCAAAAATGCAGCCCAGCTCTTCCCCCTCTTCTCTGTTCTAAATTATAGGTAGTGACTTTCACACATGCAGGTGAACATACACTCAGAAGGGTGACTTCTTATCAGTGATAGGCTCTGCAGTTCAAAAAATATATGTGAAATGCTATCTACACAGTTTTGCCTCTAATGGACATTCCTAGTTTGCTGTTTAGATCCTGTCATAAGGTAGGAAGGCTGAAGACATCACCACCACCAACAGCAACAACAACAACAAAACCATCACTTTACTTTCAGGTAGATGCCAAAATCTTCTCTCTGTCTCAGTTTTTCCAAGTAGAAGACAGCAGAGGTATAATTAAGGCAATAAATCTGGTGTGTCTGGCAGAGGTCACCCTGGAAAAACTGCAGAAAAGGTTCGGAAATTTATCAAGAAAGTAAAATATGGTGACAAAGGGAGAAACAACAGTTTGGGGTTTGTAATTTGCATTTTATGGGAGATTTCCTTGTACCGAGGAAAAGGGGGGAAGGGGAAAGGGGAATTAAAAAAGTAAAGGGCAGTTTAAACAGCAATAAAACTGTAAAGTAGTAAAAATTCCACAAAAATGCTCAAGTAATGCATGGGAGTACAGTTCTAACAGCTCTGCAGAGGTGTGACACGTTCTTAGATTTGATTCTCATTAGAAATAAATGATGTGAAATTCATGTGGAAGTTGAGGATGAAACCCACTATTTCTGAAACAGCTTTAATGACTTCATGTAGCATGTTTTATATCTGAGTATGCTCCTAGAAATAACAAGATAGCCTCATTTAGATTGGAGATGTTGAATGTCATGCATAATAAAATGCAGCTTTGTCTGGGATTTTGTCTGTCTGCACAAACATTATCAATACAAATGCCTGAGGTCAGAGGTCACAGGGGCAAGAAATGAAGCTCTAGCCTCAATTTCTCTGAAAAATCTTAACACTGAGGTAGGGTCTTTAAGTATTTCCCTGAAATTTTCTAATGGCCTCTGATGCTAGGGAAGGTTCTGGTCAATCAATTGATTTTCAGTCTTCGTTAATATTTCCAGCTGTACAAACATTGGGAAGTTGTGCAGGAATTAGAGCTCCTGCAGACTGCTGTTCAGACAGCTGCCTCGTTTACCACACAGGCTGACCAAAAGGGTTGCAGGGCAGGCAGGGCTTGCCAGTGGCAGGACAGCTGTGGCTGTGCCTCTCTCTTGCTTAACAGACACAGGCCAAGGTGTAATTTCAGTCCCATTGAGCTCTTGATTAAGCACTTATAAACACCTGTGGGTTTGGTCCATAGAGTGAAGGAGGATCTGTGTGAAGGAGTGGAAGGAGGCAGTGATGGGGCTGGGGTCTGGTCTCAGGGAAGCATGTTCCAGAGAGCAGGAAGCTTGCCTCTGCCAGGGGAAAAGTCTCCTCAGAGTCTGGGCTGCTGTTCCCCAGGAAGGGAAGATCTTTCCACACTTGATTCCACATACAGAGCACCTTTCCATGACTGCTTCAAACATGCCAACGAATAAAAATAAAAACATCCTTCTGATCAAAGCTACCTGAGGCTGAGGCCAAACTGCCTGTGACAGATGGCATGGACTTGACTGACCTGATTGCTCTGGAGCACCTGTATGCCATCATAAAGGGTCTGCTGCTTGTATTAAAAGCAAGAATACTTCTAATTATGTTACCATTCTGAGTATGGAGCTGAAATCCATAGGAGAGTCTGACTTGCTGACATGCTTCTTCACAGTTTCAAAAAAAGTTTTCAGAAAACTGAGACTTATCTAAGTGAGGGGGAAAAAAAAGAGAGAAATTAGCACCAGTGATCTGAAGTTAAGATTAAAGCAACTTTACTTCCCATCCCTGGCCTCTCCAAAGGCTCCAAGTGTAATGGGTACCTATATTTATCTCTAACATTGCCAGAGTTATCTTCAGAATCATGCCCAGAATGCTTTAATTAGTTGGAAGCTAAAACAAATCTATGCAAATACCCACTTACGTTGTGAAAATGCCTTATGACAAAAGCTTTGGAATGAGATTAGTTAGGCCATTGAAACTTATCTTAGGGTAACAACTGTATTTAACATGGATTGACATTAAAAATGACAGTGGGTGAATGGTATCTACTGCAAAACACTGATTGTGCATGACAGAGCTGTGACAATTAAGGAAGCCTTCACGGTCATTTGAGGAAGACACCATCTTTCATAGTTTGAGTTTGTTTCATGCACTTGGAGGTGAAGGAAGTAGCAATAAAATATTACCAAGAGCCACATATTCCCCATAAGTTAACCTTACATGTTTATATTGGATTGAAGAGTGCCTACCTAATCAGTCAGATGGGGCTGCAAGCCTGCTCCTAAGCCCACACTTTCATCCTGAACACATTATTTTCACAGAAATTCATGACTGGGCTAAGTTGTTGGCCAAATTTTAGGCCAGAAGGGCACATCAGTCCACTGTGATTCTGCTACAAACTGTAGTAACTGCAGACTGCTTTGTTTGGTGTATTTATGGGGGCAAGGATACTTATAGGATGATGCTTATTCTTTAATTTTAACCTTTGCAACTTTTGCAGCACACAATTTTTCATGGATTCAGCCTGCTGTCAAGAAGATATGCATGCTGTAAAATGTATGAAAAAAGGCACCAAAGGCATTGAGAGCAGATTCTTTCTCCTACATTTAATCACTATTTAAAGTATGCATAACGGATGATCATTTATCATCCTCATCAATAAGGACAGCAACATTAGAAAGTAAACCAAGAAATTTTTTAAAGATAATTCTCTCAAGACATGACCAAGCTCCAGCCAAGCTCAAACCTAAGTGGAATGCAGCAATAAATCCCACTTCCTTCTTTGGACAAGTACAAGGGAATCAACAACCACACATCTGCTGAACTCTAGTAGTTGCCTGCATGTACAGTCTTAGTCCACAGCAAGCCAAAGATGAAACCTGTCTGCTAAAAATCTTTTCCCTTGTATCTCCAAACCTGCTGGTTGGTCCTTCAGCAGCTCACCAGGTGTGAGGTGTGTAACTGAGCAGCAGTGCCTTGCTCATGTGTTGGAGTGCTGGCTAATTGTCTCAACTTTGAAGACCTTTCCCAGTTTTCTTGTTTTGGCTAAAAAGGGAAAGATTCACTGTTAAGGCAAGGGAATTACAATAAGGGAAAGAAATTGAACTCAGCAGCTGATTTAGGGCATGTGATGTGATTGTGAGCAGTCATTCAATTAAGGCAGCTGCAGAGTTTTTCCCTAAACTGACTGCAATGAAGGGTAAGGTGCCCTGCAAAAGGGCCCTCAAGCCAAGAAAAATGGTTTTGTTTTTAAAGGAATGTGAAAGCTATTTTTGACTTAGGGGTTTTCAACTTTCAGGAGTTGAAAATGGTCTCCCAGCAACTTGATAAAAAGCAGCAAAGAGCTGGAGCACGTCACAGCCAAGCCTTGAGGCCTCCCTGCTCCTGGACAGTACAGGGTAAGTAGCACACGAACACAGAGCATCCAGACTGTGTGGGAGAGATCCGTACACACATGCCAAGGGAAACCTCAGCTGGAGAGAGGGGGTCAACATTTTGTTTTAACTTGCTCTGTTGGAGTGGCATAATAGACAGCAAAGTCTTTGTGCCCATCTGTTTGCAAAAGGGGACTTGTTATGTAGTTATTTTGCCATACTTACTGTTTTGCTGTAAGGATTGTTTTGTAGTTTATGTTCACAAATCCTTTTAAAAGGTTCCTGCTTATGAGAATCAGTCTCAAATTTGTGTTTGCTTCAGGAGCAACTGCCAAATGAGCTCTCCCCCATGTTTGAAATGCCATGTGTCTTTGGCTGGAGGTACAAGAGAATGATTTGCACTGGTGATACTTGACCCTCACTGATATACCACATGGAGAGGAAGAAAAAATTGACTGCTTGAAAAAAGTTCCAAATGTGAGCATGGAAACTAAACAGAAGCTTTTGGTTTGTTGTCTTCTTTTTCTGGGCTGCTTGATTTCTGATCTGGGTAACACTTCTTTTTTTCTACTCACCTTGTTTAACTCCTCTAAGTTTGCGAAAAGCCTCCACAAATCCACATCCAAGAGAAATTCATTACTCTGGAGGTATTTTAGAGTGTTCATAAATATCTTTAAAACCAAAACAAATCCATGTTAATTACTGTTTGTGCCAATTCAACAAATCTTTTTTTTTCCCCCCTTGAAAATAATATTTATACTGAAATTCATATGAAAGGATCATTTGGTTTAGGGAGGGCAGAAGATGGCATTGTGAGAAAAGTTTCCTGATCTGCCTGAAGGTTAAATATTGGATTTTGTGTGCAGAAGAGGGTATGAGTGATGTCTCTAGGTTTTCTCTGTGGTTACCATGGAGGCAGCTGTGTCCCTGCTGTGCCCTTGGGCAGAAGAGGGACAAATGAGCCCCCTGCAGATCCCTGCATGAAGGAATTAGTAACATCAGAGTCACAGTTACAGATTTCTATGACCTTTCTAAATGCTTTCCTTCCTACCCCCTGTATCCGCTGCTATCTAGATTGTTTAGGGTTACCATTAGAAAAAAAGATATTCTTGGATTAAGGTAAGTAGAGGTCCTATGGAGGTTTTTCATCTCTTTGGATTGTTTTATTAAGCTATATTGAGTGAAAACTGCATGTGTATTTATTGGCTGTTTAAGATTTTGTATTTTTTAAGCTGATTGAACTGTACTGAATCTGACCTAAATCTGAAAAAGGCTTAAAATTTATAGGTTACTGAGTAGATTTTTTTGTCTATGTGTATAAAGCATTATGAAAAAATCCCTGTTGCCCAGGTGCCAAGACTGCATAGCTAGTGAGAGTGTTTGCTTAGCGTTGTGTAATTCTTTAGTTACCATGACCAGGTTGACCTGAGAGCTTAAAGGGGATTTATGGTGGTCTTAAAGCTCCCTGTGGAGATTCATTAAAATCAGTAGAGTACTTCTATACTTGGAAGTAACCAGGTATCTTTAAAACTGGTTATCCAAATGCAATGAGTTCTTTCTTTAGCAGGAGAGTTTGGGAAGCTGGCATAGACTGAATAGTTCATCATTCATGGGTCATGCATGGCTGGCTAAGGCTTGTCTGTGGGTTCCTACATCAGACTCACAAGGAGTCTGCATGCCTGCTGTTATCATCATCCTTCCCAGTATTCACCACTTCTTAAACTTTTCAGATTTCTAAACAAAGTGTATAGAAGGAAGGATGCTCTTCTCCTGCCTTGGACCAGTAGCTGGTCCTGTCATTCCGTTTTCTGTCCCTTCCTGTTCTGCCCCACCAAGGAGGAATTCAGCCCACTCCTCTATTTATTTCCTTTACTTTGCAGTAGTTCTTTTATTGTCCAGGCTAACTTTAGCAATAGGGAAAATGTTTCACAAATCTATCTTCTCTGACTTAATAAGAGATTGGAAATTGTCTGTGCCGAGTAAGAGAAAAATGATAAGAAAATGTTTATGGAAGCTTCCATCCTTTTAAATTGATGCTTTAACTCTTGATGTGTGGTCAATACAAATAGCACAGCTATTCTTGTAGCAGTGTGTAATATTCCTGTCCATATTTCAAGCTCTTAAAATTCACTATATTGGAGGTAATATAGAGCTTTTGGGAGAGGAGTTGTTTTTAGTTTGCTTGTTTTCATATAATATTAAAACTACAGGTCTGCTGAATTCTGAGGTTTTCATGCTCCAGTCAGGATAATCTCATCACAGCTCTATATGGAGTTAAATGACCAATATAATGTTGCACAGTAGCAGTACTGAAATATTCAATTGGAAGAGTCCAGTACAGAAATAACCAGTTGGAGCATGGCTTCAGTACAGTGTTTGTGAGAGGACTAGTGGAGTATCAGTTGAATATCCTGGAAGGCTCTGCACTCAGATGGTAATTGCAAAGCACTAGACTGCATCACTAGAAAGTGATGTTTCGAAGAACAGATACCCACAGACCTCTAATGAGAGGTTTCAGGTGGTTTTGTGTCCATCACAGCAGAACAAATAATGTTTCATACTTTTGTGAAGTGAAATCTGACGTTACCGTCTTGAGAACCAACAAATGATCCAGAAAGTAAGTGCATTCACTTGTGAAAAGTTCCCACACTGCTGCTTCTTTTTTCGCTTCTAACCGGCAGTTGACATCTTTCTGCTCAGTCTGTTGCTCATTTATAAATTCGTGCCAAGATTTGCTCTGTTGATTGAAGAAGAAAGAAAATCACCATCAGCTGCTTCAGATCTTATGAAAGGAATCTATGTTCTATTTACCGTATAAATCTCATCTACCAGTATTAGTGATTTTTCTTCTGAAACCTTAGAAGTTCCTTTAAAATATTTTAAAACCTGCCATTTTCCTCTAAAATACTTATAATATAAACACACTGAGTTTGAAAGCAACACAGTATGATAGTCTATGTTTAGATATGTTACATCAAAAACTAGTGGGCAGCTAGCAAATGCTGAGGAATTTCATCCGTTGTGCTGCTGTTGGGTGGATGATAGCTTATTTTCTGGATGATAAAATCAAAGTACCAAAGGACTAGGTCTTTATAGTCACTTGGAAATCGTTTTGTTTAGTCCTAAGGTGGCCACTATCACTTTATGGACCTGCTCCAAAGTCAGATGTCTGTATATAAGTTAGGCACTGACAGGACCCCTCAGCATCTGTCTATGGGGAGCTGCAGATAACAGCCTGCTGTGAGAAGCAGAAGGTTTGCTTTGGAGAGGGGATGGTGTTAGGTGGCTAGGGGCCAGAAGCCTTGTTTGTCTGGCAGACAGGCTTTGGTGGCTTTTCTGCGGCCAAACCTTGGTGTTGGCACTGACGCCCATGTGGCTGCCTCTGAGGGCAGCTCCAAGGCAGCAATGGGGTGGCTGTGCCCCATCTGACGTCTCTCTGATGCTGTAGTTTCTTTCCCCAGACCTCTAGGTGCTGCTGAGATGGTTGCCTTGAGATCTTTTCCTGAAGGTGGTACCTCCCTGATCTAGGGCAGTCTGGAACCCTGGCAAAATCCAGATGATTTTGAGGGCCCTTGCTGACTTACTCTGACCCTCAGTTTCCCACTTGCCCCTCCACTGAGAATGACAAAAAATATACCATATACTTATGCATTAATTTTAACAGAAGGTCTCATATCCAGATTAATGAACTGGAAAATGTTAGCTTATAAAGAACACAAAATTCCTGCTCCCATCCTTAAGTATTCTTCATAGAGTATACTGACTATTTTGATACCTTAAAGCAGAAAAATTCATATGTGCAGCAGTCTATGATCTTAACAGTTGAAAGACAATTCTCCAGATCAGATGCTTGCTTCTGTTTGTCTTTACCCTGTTGAATGACAAAAAACCACCCCTGATTCATAGGGTTTTAAAGACTATTAAGAAGTTTACCCAGCTCTATAGCCTTGCTCAAATTCATGAGGAGTTTGCCCTTAAATGAGTGATTTCTTGATATTTCCAGATCTTCTACACAGAGACAAGGCAGTGATGGCAGGTTTCTTCGTAGCTATGGAGGGCAGGGGTGTGTAAATGCCTTAGGTTTGGATGTGTGAAATCTTATTTATGTAATACACAAGTCTTCGATGGGGCAAATCATTGGTATGGCAACAGGCTACCCTTGGAAGACAGAACAAATGAAATGTTTTGCTTCCCTCAGCGCTGTCAGAGATAGGGGACAACAAATTCATAGTTGAAATCCTGTCATAGGTATATGTATTTATGTGTTTATTTATTTTAAATTTTTTGAGCTACATTGGCAGAAGCTCCCTTGGTCATCTGCAGAGTACTGTCTGTAAAATGAGCTTTCAGAAAGTTAAAAGAGCAGCAGGAGTTTGTGTGAGGGACCATAAAATAAAAACAATTGCTTTTGTTTTGGCTTTGTTTTTTCAGGCCATGTAAAAAATTTAAACAGTATTTATGAACTCTAATTTAGTGCTGTGGGCACAGACTTATAAGGTGTTTGCCTAAGTTTTATCTGTTCTCTGGAGCAGTATATTCCCACTTCGTGGATTTCTATTGTCTGAACTTTAGGCACTGGACTTAAACCGGTTTTGAAATATGTGTTGGATTATAATATTTGAAACTTAAACTCTAAGTTCCGCTCTTAATTTTGAAAGATAGTTTGAAATGGAGCAGAAAAAATAATGCAGTTAATATATATGCACACTGAACCAGCGTACCAGCAAATGAACCTTCATGAACTAAATTTATGGCATTTAATAGTCTCAGAAATCACTTTTGTCTAAATAACAAATGCATTTTATTGCAGATTTCAAATATTTTCCTGAATTTAAAAATCTTCAGCTTTGGGTCATACTCCTTCAAATGCTAGAGATCTGCTATCAAATGAAGAGGGTACATATTAACCTGAGTACTTGCATTGGTTTCGTGTGCACAAACTATTCTTTGATAAAATGCAAAAAATGCTGCAAAGAGACTGTTTAATTACATGTTTAGGGAAAAAAATGTTATCGAGGCACTTGTAAATAATTTTTTGAATGATGAACAGTAGACAGAAAGGAAATTCAGATACCTCAGTAAATGAAAGTTTTCATAAATGGAAAAGACAAGGAATTGTGTTAGAGAAGGAAATTCACTGAGTTGTGCTAGTGTATGTGCTTTCACTGGTGAGTGTGAGGGCACCCATGAGGACAGGAAAGGACTAAGAAAGTGTCCTGGGGTGCTGATTTTGTAGGTGAAGCTTAGGTCCCTTCCGTGTGAGTGGGAGTTCATCACATTCTCCAAAGCCCTAAGGCACGCAGAAAATACAGGATACATGGTGGTCAAAGCAACAACGCAACTGACTTGTCCACCTCGTGCTACCTTGCCCTGGGGAGCTGCACTGGGCCTGCTGCCACCCCTGAACACCCTGTACGAGAGCCCCTGCTCTCACTGCCCACCCCACTCTGCCCTCCTGGCGCCAAGGACACCTCTCCTCCCACCACCCACAGGGATGGGGAGCAGTGGCACTGACTGTGTTTTCTTGTGCATCACATGCAATGGCTCCACTGGAGCCACCCAGTCTTCATTGCAGATTAATGTCCGAGCAGTCCCAAGGAGGGCTGAGACCTCTGAGTTCAGCTCACCTGCTGGCTGCCTTTCTCCAAAGGCAAGAAAGTAAAGAAGCTATTTTTACCAGGTTAGTTGTGGGAAAAGGCAAGGTCAGTGCAAGGAAAAATAAAATGGTAAAAATACTCACGACTCCTCTTTTGGCAAATGGCCACCTTGGCTTTTTGGACTCTAATGGGTAAAACAAATGTTATCAGTAAGGAAACAAATACATGAAAAAGAAAACTGTTATTTATATTATTTATATCTTTATTTTTATGTGAAGCTTGATAGACTATGCTCTACTTGGCTCATACTTAATACTTGAGTTTAAGCAGTTTGTGCACCAGACTTAAAACCCATTAAGCTTGTTGCGTTCCTCCCAGCAAGAATAATGACTATCTCTGATGAGGTCTTGGATGATGCTAAACACTCCTACTTGTTGCAGGTGATCAGTATGGGATTGCCAATTCTTTACCTGGGAAAACCGTCATACCTCAAGCCAATTCTTGAAGACATTGTTTTAAAGCAAGAATTAGTCTATTATAATAACTTGGAATTATGCAGGTATTTAAATCTCCAGTGAATAAACAATCCTATGAGCCCTAAGCCTCAGGTCTGCCATGGGGGTGGCACAGTGAGGCAGACTGTAATTTGTGGTCCTTGGTGAGGTACAGGGAAAGCTGGGGATCTAGATTTAGGGACACACTGGTGAGTTGTGAGGAATGACTGTGTTCAGCAAGAAATCTGGAAAGGTTTTCTTTATGTGGCACCTATCTTCAGGTGTGTGACTGGGAATCACAGTCAAAACTTTGTGTTTCTGGATTTTGAAGGTCTTGGCCTTTCTGGGAATGGCTGGCTTATTTGCTGTCATGAAAATGCTGGTTGTGAGCTTGGCTGACTCGCTTTTTGAGAAACTTCTGACCTCTGGCCACCAGGATCTTTGGTCTCCATCAGTCACACTGCACACTATACTATGTTCTACAATAGATATTTGTGGAAATTGCTTGCAGGTCTGCATTTCGGTTTTGGAAGATATTGTGAGCGACCTCTAGCCTTGAGTTGGTCTGATACTCTTGTGATCACAACACTACTGCAAAGGGCAGCATGGGCCACTTTTCTCTCTGCTTGAAGCTGTGGAGGTAGGAAACTGAAACTCAGCTGCTTGCAGGTGGAGATCCTGGCCTGGGCTCTGGTTGCTCCTAGCCTGTGGAGGAGCCGTGTCCTACCCTCTCATCTACTTGCATTTTGCATTCAACAGTAAAATGCAGTGGGGAAAAAAAAAAAAAAAAAAACAGGAAAAAAAGAAAAGAGAGGAATTTTGAAATTGGCAATGCAATCCCTTTGGTGTGGGGTAACAGGATCTCCCACAGAGGCTGCACCACCTGGTGTTCTCACTGTATCCATCCTCCCTCCCATCCCACACGTATTCCAGTCCGGGCTTCTGCGGGGCTCAGAGGAGCAAACCCCACCCTGTGTCTGACCTGCACTGAGCAGGAAGGATGAGTAGGGCAGGTAATCCATGGCACTGTCTGACACCAGGAGGTCTCCAGGGAACACCTCGAGTCCTGGCAGACTCACTACCAGGGAGCTGCGCCTGCGCTCGGCTGATCTGCGAGATGGAACAACAACACACGTCATCTCTGTCTGCTCCAGGCTGCAGAGGAAACTTCTGAAGGGCTTCTGGCTGATACAGGAGAGAATCAGCTAAAAAACCAAATCACAGGAACTATGGCATAATGTGTTAAAAGAACAACGATTAGAGAATTTCAGTGATTGACAGCAAATAGCTAATTATCTTTCCAACTCCACATTGTTGCTGAGATAAAGGTTCTATTGGTCATGGCTTGCCTCAGATAATAAGTAATTAGAGTATTTAAATATTGAAAATTCCTGGTTTCTTCTGAGGTTAGACAAAAAGTGAGTGTGGATTTTAGAATCCATGTTCTGGCAGCGGAGCCCAAAGGAGCAGTTAAATACTGTTTTTAGCTGATATGTGACTTGTTACTTTTAACCTTCCTATAACTCAGGTGATTTCAAGAAAAGACAGCACGCTAGTGAAACAGTTAAAATGTTGGGTTTTAAAAAAATATTTAACCTTTTGGCTAGTTTGTGCTATTTTCTTTCTAAATATTTTTGACATTTTTTTCTGCTATTTCAAATATTTTGAATGTAATATGACTCAGTGGCCCTACTGATCGAAAACAAATGTCTCTTTCCATCTATTGTTTTTCCTAACGGAGAGCATTGTCCAGGATCTAGATCCATCAGGAAAAGTGACACAGGCATTCTGTATCCAGCAGCGTGTTTGTGCCAGAGGCTGCTTGCATTCACAGACAGAAACCTTCTTGGATTTTGCTGATTACTCACACTGATACCTAATGAATTGTGTTAGTATATGCTGCAGAGGGACTGGTGACTGCAGCTGCTGCTGTGCTGCCTTCGATTGACTGATACATGAGGACTGCATTAGGGCTCAAAGGGTCAGTAATTCAGCAGCTGAGGGAGGAGGCACAAACTGTGTGTACATATATAAAAATTCAGTTTTTCAGTCACCGCTTATTGTGCATGGTATTTTTGGTCAGCTAAGCATGATTCTTACTGAGATATTTTTTTGTCCAGGCAGTTACCTTACTGTGAATATCTAGCCATTTGCCACACTTGGTGTGAAATCTGGCAGGTATATTATTTTTTCCCTTAAGTGCATGAATAGTTACTTGAGAGCTTATCAACTTACAGATGAGCTTTGAAGTAGAGAACTGGGGTTTGATATGTATAGTAAGACATGGAGATTGCACCTTTTTTATGACCTGACAGTGACACTGCTTGCAATTGCCTTAGCTAAACAATGGAATGGTCTAGATGAAAACTATTCCTAACAACGGGGAGGTCTGCTGGCTATCAGGAGGGCCCAGCCTGGGACTTAATGCTTGAACCATGGACATATCAAGGCTTAAAAACTACGTGTTGAGGAGGTTACAATGTGCAATTCAGGAGTTCTTTGAAAGTTTTTCTGCTAGTCTTACTGAATGGAGAACATAGGAGCTGTTTAGTTGGCTTTAGGATTTACAGCAAAACCCTGTGGTTTCTCGTGAAATTGAACACTCAGTGTGTGGTTTGAGAGCTTAATGGGTGGGGGTCTCTTTCTTGGATTTCTGCAAGCCCATACCAGTGCAATGGAGAGAATGTTCCTCTCAGAAGTACCTTCCTGAGATAAGCACTGAGTGCTACCCAATGCAAATTTTCAGTGTTGGTAATGCTTGTATTAAGATAATACTGAAACCTCTAATGATTCCAGGATGCAATCTCTTGGGTGGCTGGGCTATTATACAAATCAGATGCTGCAATATAGTACAAGGATAATCCTCCAAGGTGTTATTACTGTACTAGAAAATTCAGGAGATTTATTTCGAGTTGGCTTCACAGTAAAATTTTGCCAGCGTATTATTGATTTTTAAAGCATCTAGCCTACTACTATTTTCATGGCATATTTAAAGCTGCAGGCTAGTGGCTTATGAAGAGTAATAATGGAAGCACAGTTTCACTGTAACTGAGTTAAATGACATTATTTACCCAAATCAGAAAGGCCTTGAACTTCAGGCACATGTATGGCTAAACAAGCTCTTCACATAGGTGAAATGTGGGGGCATGGCAAGATCACTTGGGTGTCTCTGTCTACAATATACCTTTGCAATCTGATGAGCCTGCTTAATGACTTACATACCTAAATTGCATACTCATGCTTCAGAGATGAAAGCACAGGTATCTGTGGTTTCCTGGCCTGATGCCTGTGGATGTACTAGATACATCAGGTGCTTCTGTTGTTTTTTCTGGAGAAATTAAATTACTGAAGTGATGTGTAGTAAAATTTACTAGGTTTTAAGTACGTAATATTTTAACATCTTCTCATGCCTTCAGACTCTGTAGCTTTGCCTTTTTCTTTAGTTTTTGTTTGCTTTACTTACAGGGGGCAGAGGACTCCAGCGATGGAGCGAAAGAAATGCTTGTACTTTAGGGGCAAACTCAGGCATCTGAGGAGATATCATCTGTAATAATTTCTTCTTAAAATCCATTTGTTTTCTGAAACATGATAATGTCGTAGATTTTCATGGCAAAGTTATGGAAAATTATTAAAGACATTGAAGCAGGTCGTGGTCTGGCAAAATAAATATCCTGTGTGTATAGTTATTTCTAAGGCCCAGAAAGTATCTTCATATGTCCATAAACTTAGCCTAACTAGCTATCCCAGGGAACAGACATCTATATAGATCACCTTACTTAAATAGCAGATACATTACTTAAAGGAATATCCACTAGATGAGAATAAAAGCAACAGAAGAGGTAACTAAGGTAAATATTATAGGGTGGTCACAGTACTGAGATAGCTGCCAGGCTGCTACCCAAGCCACTCGAGGTGGGGGTTTGGACTCCCTGATTCAAAAAGTTAGCATGCAAGATGACCTATTGTCAAGAGTAAAATGTTTATATGATTGCATAAGGAGTTAGGTTTAGTATAATGGATGCAATCCTGTGCAATGTGCTCTAGGTTGACCCTGCTTGAGCAGGGAGGTTGTACCAGACAACCCACTGTGGTGCTGTCCAACCTTACCCACTCTGATTCTGTGATGTTGTGACAATTTACAGCTGTGTGAAACATTAAAAGAGGAGTAGGAGTTCTTCAGCATAGATGAGCCCAGCTCCTTCAAGGCATTGAATATGAGCTGTCTTGGCAGTTACTGTGAAGACTCTTCATTAGCTGATTTGCTGTAGGAAATAGTGCAATGCAGTTTTCCACCCAGTCTCTGATAATGCTGAATGGAGAAAATGAGATCGGAGTAAACTCGAGGTTTTGTTATATCAATGTTTTCTTCCATGGCAGTGTTGGTTTAGCATCTCACCTCCTCTCCACCACATATAACTCTCTCTGTGCTGCCCCTCTTGCCCTCGTTGTTTATTTATTTTGGATGGTTCTTTTAAAACAGCGTCAGTTCAGCAAGTTGCCATGCTGACAGAGATGTGCTGGCATTCTTGACTGATGACTGTGTGAGGGAAGGCTGTTTAAAATGAGCATGAGTGCATGAAGGAAGACTTTTGAAAGTACAGCTTGGGAGAGGGGAGAAGAGATGTTCATTAAAACAGAAGGACAGAGGTATGATTTTACCCAGGATAACATGTTAGTTGGTCTTGGAGAAGGGTTGCCAATTGTCCTAATGTGCTTCTAGATGGAGAAACTAATCTGACATTTCAACAGTTTTTGCTGGCTGTGATAAGAAGGGATTAGCTGTTAAGGAGTTAGATTAATGATCTTAATAAAAGAGGAGCTGAACACAGGCTTAACACAGACCCTGGACCAAATTAAACTTGGCAAAAAAGATTTAAAGCAGAAACTGGTGAGCTTTTTTAAATACACTTTTATACATTCTAATATTGATCTAGATAGAATTCATAATGCATCATCCCAACCACCTTCTGACAAGCTTTCCTGCTGGTGCCTATGGAAAAAAAAATTGTATTGTGTCCTTGGATTGTGGTTTCTTGATTTTAAAAGGTGTCTGGATAGAAGTCCAAAGCCAATATCCTAGCTGGCATATAGTAACTTCCCTTTTGAAGCCACTATAGGCAAGCAGCACCAAGAGAATGTGTGTACACTAAATGTTCAGTGTTCTCCTGTCAAACCATCTGCATTCAACATCTTCAATTTCTCCCCTGAAGTTTGTTACACATTGTGCAAATCTTCACGCTGACAGTGAGATATGTTTATGTATTCCTGTTTTGAGTTGGATCAGAGAAGACTCTTCCCACAAAAGGTCACTTGTTTTCACATCCAGATGAAAAGATCTTTCCCTCCCCTTCTGTCTCCATCTCCATTGTAAATTCAAAATGCTTAAGAGTGGGTTGGAAATTGCAGCAATTCAGAACATCTAGGAGGCCTCTCCTACAGTGAGCATGTAATTTTAAATGCATGCACACATCTCTTGAATCTCATCTAGGGAGCTGCATTGTGTAAGGACTCCTAGACTATACCAGTCTGCTCCAAACCACCCCGTCCCAAACATCCTTGAGGGGATCATGCAGTAAAGTGAGCATTACTCCATCAGTGAGAGAGTGGTGGTTATTAAGGGAGGTATTATCTCCTGCTTCCTTGTTGTGTGGGGAGAAAATAAAACTTTTTCCCTTCTGTAAACATTGCAACGTCTTAAAGAAAGAAACATATCTTAATCAAAATAATTTCTAACAGAACTTTTACTTTCTGATAATTGTTTGTAAGACCTTGACACAATTCACTGCACATGTCTATGGTATGCAACACTCTATCTTGTCTGCACTAACTTATAAAATCCATGTATTCTATGTATTCTTCTTAGTTTGTAGGATTAACAATCCCCCCATCCAGTAGCAGTCCTAGATCTGCTTTGCTCATGTATGAGAACAATATTGAGCTGTTCCGCTAGCTCCTTTCCTCCCTTTTCCCTTCCACAGACTTTTGAAGAATGTCACTCAAGATTATGAGATATTTCACATTCTTCAAACTGAAATTTGACACTACTAAGCCAAACAACCAGACCTTTCGGCAGTTAGTTCCTAGCGCAAAGCTCCCCGATGATCCGGATGAAATATTGCTAAACATGCTAGGGAGAGGGCCACTTCTGAAAGAAAATCTCATTAAAAAGTTTAGTGAGCTGGTGACAGGCATTTCACACAGCAAATCTACAAATTAAGGTTGAGTTATATATACAAGACATAAAGTTCAGTTTTGTCTTAGAGAGAAGCAAATTCATTAAAAATGTAGGAGAGTCAAGCTTAGAAACAGATAAAACACATATGTGCATACCTTTGCACAGGCAGTCCACTCTCCTGAAAGAAAGTGAGATATTCTTAGTTACTTGGTCAGAAAGCAATCAAGCAACCTGATTTTTAGTGAAAAAAGAACTCATTTGTAAAGGGAAATGTACTAATAATAGTGTAATAGGCTTGGGCATAGGCTGATTAATTTCACTGTTGTGGAGCAAGGAGAACTCATTTGATATCCAGAATGTTTTCTATATTTGAAGGGGGTGGAGGGGAGGAGGAAAATAGTTTTTGGTTTGTAGTGCAAAACTAACCAGTTAGTGAAGAACTCTGCACCTATTTGACGCCACCCACCCTCAGTAAAATGTGTGTGCAGGCGGTTTGCATAGGGACAGAGTTAAGCATCTGCGTGAATTTAACTGCCTCTGCACATAATGGAAGGTCTTTGAGAGCAGATCTAGTAGCAAACCTGGCTTGTACAAAAAGCCTCTCCTTTTGTCCTTGTGGAGAGCCAAATGGTAGTTTTCTGCCCTTGAAAGACACAGGGTTTTCTCCTCCCTTGCTTATTTCTCTTTACTGATGCTGACACTCACTGGAGCAGGGTTTCTTTTTTTTTCAGAAGAGGTTGCACAATTGCTTCTTTGTTTATGGAGCTGGACATAAAAAGGGAGGGGTGCCAGTGAGTGGCAGAGCTAGGTGAGTGGAAATAAATAAAGGGAATGGTTCTTCTTCCTTTGGTAGCAGCAGACCTTAAATTTGACTCAACCAACTTAATTCTTGGTTTTATTAGGGTTGGTAATGCTATTCAGTAAAACAGAATAGAGAATTTCACTATCTTAGAAATAACCCTCCTGAAGGGTTAAAGAGTGGGTTGAAGGAAAATAGTCTTCCAAAACCCAGTCCTAAACAGGATAAATTACTTAGTCTTGTTCTTCCATATCCCCACCAGCAATTGTGCTGGCACACCAGGGTGAATGGACAGAGTTGGGAAAGGGTGGCCATATACAGAAGGGGACTAGGCTAACCTGGTCACCGAGGGACAAGGCTGGAACTGCTGTCCTTTGCTGATTTGGAAAGAAAAATCTCCCTTCCTGTTAAGTGTAGACGTCAGTGTGCTGTATTTAAGGATCACAGCTCAACTCACAGTTCAGATTAAGAATTGGGGTTTTGTTTGAGCACTGGGCTGTGATGGACCAACACTGAATATGAAAGACTGAAGAAGAGGTTGCACCCTCCTGTTCCTCTTACCTGGACACCCGCCCAAAGTGTAGGGCTCGGGCGGGGAAGTCTCTTGGGAAGCGTAGCAGAGTTGGCTCTCCAAGAGTTTCTGGGTGGCCCATTGGGACTGCCATTGCTGAGAGAATCACCTTGGCTTGGAAGCTTTGATCTGGGTACGTCTGGAGCTGCTGTAGCTGTCTCAGACTTGGCTTTGGATGACAATAATTTTGCGTGGACACAAGAAGGCAGCGACAATGAGGAAACTGTAATGCACCGAGGTGGAGTCTTACAAATGTGGTGGAGAGAGCCAGTGTATTCCTTTTGATTCCTCAGCTGAGCTGTGTCAGAACAGTCCTGGAATGACAGTGCTTGTGAGGCAGAGGCCATCCTTAGACGCCTCAGAGTTGGAGAAGTGGAAATTCTGGCCCGAGCATGACGGTCGAACTGGAAAGGTGCGTGGTGGATCCCAGTGCAGTCCTCTGTAGGAAGCCTCAGAAGTGAAGACTCTGTGTAACCTTGTCTGAGAATGTAGTCCCCTGAAGGCAAGGTGGTGTCCATACAAACTGGCACTGTCTGCATTTCACAGGAACCGAAGACATCTTCTGGGCTGCTGCTTCCGGACAAAGCAGCGTTTTCCATATGGAGATCATCTTCCCTGTCTAGAAGTCCCACGCTGGTGCAGGTTTCTTCGACCAGGTCTGGAGAATAGTCAGAGCTTGGTTGTTGCATTCTTGATTTGCAGCATGAAGATTTATAGGTATGCTTACCTAGGAAACAGGATCAGAAACAGTTCTTACAAACTTGCCGTATGCATTTTAAAATGGGAAAATATGCAAATGGAAAAGAATCCAAACAAAACAATAAAGATATGTGCACTGGTACAGAAACAATTACCTTGGCATTGAATCCCGCTTAAATGAAGGTTTCAACAGGTCCAGGACCCAATTTTGGCAAGCTGTTTGGACAGCTGCTAGCTTTGAGTGTGCCAGCAGTGTCAGCATCAGTCAGCAGAACTAATTAGATGGTAAAGAGTTACTGTGTTTAGAAACTCTGCTCATCTGGTACTGCAGCCGCCTGATTTCCAGTTGCCACTCCCCCATCGATAAATGAGATTGTAGCACTGCTGTACGTGGGATAAAAATGAAGTCACTCGCTCTCAGGACTTGTTGCAAAATTCTTTCTGTACAAATACTAATTTCTTGCTGAATTCTTAAGCTAATACAAATTTAACACTTAAGTAAGGTATGTCTCATCACTCTTGCTTTCTTTTCAGCCTGAAAAGTACTTTGTAGTAAACATTATGTATATGTTGTAATCCAATAAGGAAGAAAATTATTTATATTAGTAACTTATCTGTTGATCAATCAGTAAATAGTCTTATGTTCTTTGATTCATGAAGCTTGGTTTTAACACGGTTTGATATTTAGTCTGTCTAAAACTGGACTGACATTTCAAGTAATAATGAAGATTATGAATTCAACTTCTTTATTTTAGCTTATTTCCTAAGAGGAATCTTAAATCTGTTCATGATTGCTAGTTTATTTGGGGAACTTTCATTTATTAGAGTTAGTTTATTCAAACCTATGTTGACTTCTTTCTTGAATTACTGAATATCACACATTGAATATATTTTTTTAAACCTAATTATATAGTTCCATCAGATTGATTTACGAAGTGATTAGAAAGAAGTTAATTTATCAAGTTTGCTGGTTCGAAGTATTGCTTTTTCCAAAACCTTCAGAAGATGATCATTCCGATTCTTACAGAGAGAAAAAACATGTCTTTGTGATAGAAATGGCTTCTTTCACAACTGCAGAGAAGTATACAAGCCACAAGTAAGAGTATAAGAAGCCACAAGTACATTAGCATCTATTAATTTCTCTTAAATGGATAAGAGCTAATTAATACATATGCTTATTAAAAATCCAATTTAATATGTAGCAGAATGATAATGAGAAATCACTATTATTTTCCCCTTTTGAATGAAGATATTGCATACCATTACTCTGAGATTTGCTGTTATTGCTTTTTAATATTTCAAGGTTTTTATTTTGTGAAATGTAACCACGTCTCACTGATTGTTGTTTGGCCAGGCATTCTCATTGCTTTTTTATTTTTAAGTTTTCTTTTTTTTCTTTTTGTAATCCTCTCTTCTCCAGGTAGAATTTTGTGACTTGGCATGCAGTTTCCAGATATTCATGTGAATAATGATCTGTTCCAGAAATAAAAAAGTTTAAAGACATATTTTAATGAAAATCTTATATTAAAACGATGACCATTTTTTGCTTTTTAGCTTAGCAAGCTTTTTTTAAAATAAGTCAAAATTACAAATTTCTTTATGGGTGTTTCTGTGTTACTTTTATGAGTAGAATCTCTCATCTGCAAAATATTTGTAAAGAAAATACACTGTTAAAAAAAGTGCAGAAATACACCACACATATGCAGAAAAATTACATGATTAAACTTACCAAGATAGCAAATTGAATATGTCACAGCCTTTTAAATCAAAATTTCAACAAGTCCTTGATTAACTGATGCTGTTCGTAACAGTAGCATTTTCTCTCTTAAAGCCTCCTTACTGAATGCTGGTATAGGGAACAAGCTTTTTCTTGTAGATTAGTTTCTAGGGGATTTGTTTATCAGGTCAGACGGAAGTGGCTTCAGGATCACTGCCCCTAAACAAAAGGTAATTTGATCCATACATTGGATGGATGCCTTTTATATTTCTGGACTTATCACACTGAGAAACTTTGGGAAGAGAGGTCTCATGCAAGTATATAGTAAGTTTCAGATTAAATGCTTCCACCCCTCCAGCAATCTTTTTTTTCCCCCCTCTTGTCTTAACTCCTTCAGCTGGATCTAACTATGCAGTGTTCATCCTTCCATGGAAGTATAATAGTGGTATATCCCTTGCTTATATTATTTACAAATAGTTTTTAATTTTAGCAAGTGTGCTAACTAGCTAAGTAATTTTGAACACAGATTTTAGTATGAGAGTATTTGAGAATTCGTCCAGACATTGATAATTCACTGCTTTGTTGTGTTGTAGAACTGATTGGAAAATATCAGAATTGATTAAGGCATTCTTTGGTTAGTCAAATTGAAAGTGAAGCTTGGGAAAAGACAGTTATTTGAGGATAACTCATGAGGAAGCGCTAACCTCTACAAACGTTCAACTCGTGTTGTGTGAAAAAAGGTGTGAAAATACACATTTTCAGAGGGCTGAGTGAATGCTTGCAAATGCAGACAACCTTTGCAGTACAACGCTTTCATTTTCTATAAAGGTTTTTTTTTCCAAAACTCATCCACAGACCAAATCAAGGTACTCTTAAACCGGTGTGAGTGCCTTTGATTTTGCATAGCATTGGATGTGAGCGTGGATTGAGGGAGGATTATTCTGAGAGAAAGAAGTGAGAAAACAAAGACTTTATTTGCAAAACCATGACAGTGTTACATCCTTTTTATTAGTATTTATCCAGTTTGGTTTCTAGGAAAAAGAAATGTGCTCACCCTATCTGATAGCACAAATGTATTTGCTTTAAGAAGCACTTTTAGGAATGTAAGAATTTTTTTTCTCTCTCTCTCTTTTTTTTTTTTTGATTGGTTGGTTTTTTTTGGTTTTTGGGTTTTTTTGAGGGGCTGGTGTGTGTTTGTGATTTTTTTTTTTTTGTGGTGTTTGGTTTTTGTTTTGTTCTGACTCCTTATGCTGCTCTCAAGGTGATATTAGTTTCAGGACCAGATGAAATGGAACAGACCTTGTTGCCTGATTAAATATGCAAATATCTGGGATTTTACAGTGTTCAAAGCTGTCCTTTCCTACCCCTCAGGACACGGCTGGGCACACTGAGGTGGTGAGGATCTCCAAGAAGAAGTACACCCTCAGGGGCAGGGGGACAGACAGTCAGCAAGCAAAGCCATACCCTTCCACAAAGGGGGAAAAATACCTCTCTGCTGGGGAGAGTGAGCCCTGTGCCCTCTGCTCCTGGCACTCTTTACATTTTTGTGTAAAGCATACCCTTCTGCTGCCTAATTAAAATCTTCCCTGTGCTTTAAGGCTGATACTATGATTCTACCTCTATAAATTCGGATGTGAGTGTACCTAGGTGGCCCTTTGCAAGCAGCAGTCCCCAGATTAGTACAGGACCTACCAGACCAGACCTTACTGCTGCTCGTCAGCTCAGAGAAGCCTAATGTAAATCCAACCCAAACTTCTGAATGTCTAAGCATTCAAATAGTGCTGTTCTGTTTGCTTGCATGTGATTCAGAGGACAACAGAGGTGGCTGGGCTAGGAAGAAGGCTGTTGGATGTTTCTTGTTTCTCAGGTATCGATTCCTATTCTTGGGCATTGATAGCTGCTGAAATTCTTTTTTGAAAGAGACAGCTGGGCAGATAGTAGTGAAAGAAAGAAGTGAGAGTGCTAGCCTGAGGTCAGGGCTGGTTTGAGCTACACTCTGACACGTAGTGCTGAGACTGGTTTGGGTGTAGCTAGGCAGAAACTTTGTTTTGAGGTAATTTTTGATCAGTTAGTTCATACTGAGACCTTGGAGTTTTTTTGCTTTGGGTGTTTTTTGGTTTTTGGTTTTGTTTTTTTTTTAAATTCCAGCTGAGACTCATCCTTAATGTGATCAGTATACTCGAATTAACCTACTAGTTCATATAAAGAAGAGGTTACTCTATTTCCTTCCCATTAGCTGATGTTATAAATTTAAAACTATGTAGTGTGGTCTGGGATTAGGTACCTCCAGCAACGTCTCTGCAGGTCCTTTAGAGATATATAGGTTAGCAGAGCTGCCTGGAAAAGTCCTCAGCTTTTTTCTTGGGTTTTTAAGCCTCACTTGTTGCATTTGCTCTTTCCTCTGTTTCCCTGAGGTGTCTCTCTTATTCTGTATGAGATTGTGTCAGATGCAAATTGTCTCCAACTGCTTACAAGTCTAGAGCGTCTCACACATTGGCAAGGACAAATGCCATCTAAGCAATACCTGGCTGGCTGGGATCCTGAGTTGTATCCAGGTTATAGGACAGGCTCACAGAGGGACCTGTGCTGTATTTTCCACATATCCAGAAATGTCAGGTTGCTGGTTATCTGTTACCTCTTGAAAGGTCTCTATGCATCAGCCAAAGGCACCTCCTGTTACAATGCCCCGAACCTTTACGCTGTTTACCCCAAAAAGCTTGCATGTTCTTGATGCTGAGGTAAAAAGCTTTCTCTGCTCCTCTTCTTCCTCCAATCCTCTTTGGAAATGGGCTTTACTGTTTTGGATAACCCCCAGAATTTGGTGTGTCCTGAACATAGTCATCTAGCTATTATATTCTCTGAGCGCTACTAACAGGTTGATCCCTCGAGTGGATGTTTGCTTCTGAGTCCATGCAACATATTCACGGCTGCTCGACAGCCCTTCCGAAACAAGAAAAGAAAATGGCATGTCTTTGCCATCCTCCTTTCCATGTGCTTTGCTCTGTATAACCCTCAAAAGGCTCAGAGCACAGATGTGATTGAAATCAGCTGCAGCTGTAAGTGTTCAGCTCCACCGGTAACCAAACCTCTGGTCTCCAGGGAAGTGCCAGGGAATAAAGAGCGTGCACGTAGTGACCCATGCCAAAAGTTCAGTTTAAAGGGCTTGGGCAGTGCCACAAAAAAACTATGCAGTGGATTTAGAGAGAAAATATGCTCTTCTGGGGAAACGCTTGCATATGTGGGCAGAAATCTTTTGAAATTTAGTCAGAGCGACGCTGTTTGACTTTTCTTCAAGGCTTTACCTTTGACAAATTTTGGCAGATTTCATGGGACTAACATAAATTACACAAAGAGCATTTTTCTTACAAAACAAAAAATTCCCATTTTGTTATTATGACACAAAGCGTACATTTTTATCCTGTAGATTTTCCCTCAATAATACAGAAAAATTTGCTTGAGAAATTTCAAAAGCATCAGTTAATAACAGACACCCTTTGTGTGAAATCTCTGTCAAATGGTTAAAATCTGGCAAAGCAAATGGGAATTGAATTATAATGAGCATGTATTGGATGATGTTTACATGCACCTTCAATTCTGCCTTTAATAAGTGTTCTTTTATTTAAATCAGTAGACAGCAATACTTCTTCCAGAAGTTAGCAAGTGATGCAGCCTGCATTCCCACTTTTACACAATGATTTCTGTATAAAGCATTTAATTTTGAATTTCCATTGGAGCAATTGAAAATATGATCTACAGAAGAAAAAACGAAATGGAGCCAAAAATGCTCCCTGTTAATTGCTATTAATAGAAAAGCTTTCTAAAATGCTATGAAGTTTTCCATGAAAAGACAATTGCCTTTGAAAGGATTTAGGAACATTTGCTCAGCTAATGATACTGGATGGAGTAAATCCCACAAATTTACAGTGGAAAGGGTACCTCATTTTCAAGCAAAAGAAAAGTTAAAAATGAAAGATTGGAAATGATGTGTAAATAGCCCTTCCTGGACTGCAGGGCACTGTATTTTCACAAATTGATTTTAATTGATGAAACTATGAGCATTTGGAAAGCATGTAATTAATTACACAAAAGGCTTCCATTTTGAAAGAAATAGTCTATGCTTGCATAGTATAAACCAAGCTGTCTGAATTAAAACACAACTGCAAACTAGATAGGATATAATTAAAAAAAAAATGCTAGTCCAGGGAGTAATGAAAGATGCTATTAACAATTCACTTATATATTGCTTTGAAGGAAGCTTGGTTACAGGGAAGTAGAATAAAGTGATAGAATTGGAGTAATGTAGAGTCAAACAGCAACAACATTTCATGGTGGCTGTGTAATTATTGTCTAAGCAGCATAGCTTCAAAGCAGAAGGGATTAGGCTTTTGAAAGGTTATCCTCAACAGAAAATCACAAACAAACAACAAATCCAAGGGAAATCAAATACAAAGGCTGACATTAAACACTAAACACGAGGAAATGCCACAGTTCAGTCTGGCTGTGTAATTGTGCTACTGTTTTTTCCTGTGCATTATCTCACAGGCTGATTACACAGATGCCTGAAGTCCCTCAAACAGAATCTATCAGATATAACGACCTCACACAGATACATACCTATGTATGTGTTCAGTATTTCTCACCAGTATGTCTGTAGCCAGTGACAAATTTGTGGTTATCAAGTAGATATAAGGATGCATTCAAATGATGACTGAGAGGACTCAGACTCTGGTAAAATAAAAGCCGTATCTCCATCATCTCAAGAGCCACAAAGAGCTCTGTAAGGGGATCTCAAGATCAGTCTGGAGGACAGACAGAATGCTTATGCAGAGGAGTATAAAAAAATATCTCTGGACACTGCAAGTTAACACATTGCTTTTCCTAGAAATATGAAATCCGAGGTGGATGTGATATGGAACCATGAAGTCCTGTCTCAAAGAGACCAGTTAGTTGAGATTTCAGAGCTGGCCTCCAGCTGGGACCACTTGTGAGATTTACGGGTAATGTTCACCTGTGACACAGTTCTGTGTCTCAAGTCTTGTAGCTGTCATTGACACCTCCTGCTATGCTGGTCTCTTGCTGTTACATTCAATTTTGGCAGACTGCACAAGGTGCCCTAAGCAGAATCTCTCCTCTTTCCTGTTTCTCTGATAATCTCTCCCATAACCTGAGCTACAAGACTCAGGCAACTATAGCAGAAACATTTTGAGTGTGTATGTGCCTATGCATGGAAGAAAAAAAAAAGAGGAGAAGAGAAAATTCCAGAATAGGAAAGCTCTCTGGGAGACCAAGGGATGATCTCAGGGATATGAAAGGGGCAAATGAAAATGAAGCCAGTTAACTTCCCGGGACAGAAGGGGTAAATGTCTTCTTCTTATGGATTTACAGGTGTGGGACAGGTATGCCTCATTTCTGAAATGAGTTTGGGATCTGGACACAAAGTTCTGCTTTACGTGCATCCTTATGCTGTTTCCTGACTAAAGAAAGAAGCAAAACAGCTGCTGTGTTTTAATCAACAGTTGTAGTGTCCTAGTGTCCGATGTGATTTCTACCTCTGCTTTCTATGTGTACAATCTAACTTCTTTTCAGAGCCTAGAAACTGTCCGTAGCACCATCCCATTTGTGCTCTTTCCCTCTCTTCTCATTCTAGTCAGCCCAAAGTGGATGGGATTTTCAGGGATCTGCATGAGATTCATGGGGTGTTCTAAGCCCTGGCATGGGGAAGGAGCTTTCTAAGATGTGGTGCTGTCAGTCACAAGCCTTCTGCTCTCCTCGGCCTTGTTCCTCATAGCTGGGTCTGCAGAGAAGCATGCTTCGGGGACAGAGAGAACTGACATGTGCATGTAACAGCACCTGGGAGGTGGTAGAGGGAGGTAGCTGAGATGTTTTGTAGGGCAGCTGTAGTGAGAAGGCAGGGAAGATAACAGTAGTAGATGGACTGGGGACTAAGAGAAACAGGAACTCGTAGTAGCAGTAGCTGTGGTAATCATCCATGCTCTGAAGCAAGTGCCTGCAGGAAAATCCATCCTTCATCCTTCATACTCATTCTCTCTTCTTTTCTGAATTTTCTTAATGTCAGAGTGTCTTTGATGGAGCGAGGGCTGGGTGGATGTAGCAGCAGGTTTACAGGGCTGGGTAAAGAAACACTCACTTTTCCTCTGATACAATAGCTCTGTGTAAACTGCAAAAAACTGGATATCTCCGTCCAGTGACTTCTCACCGAACACCTTGTCAAACTTAACATATTGTTTACCATCGTTTTTTGCATATGGTACTGCAGTCAGATTTGACATTTTTGTAACTGGTTTCAGTGTAAACTAACAGGAATAAACAGCTGGATGAAACTTTCCAAAGCAGCGTAGAAGTACCTCACTGAAATTTGGATCAAAACTTTCATTGGCACAATTCTTTCTGCCTTCCAGCTGCTGACAGTACAAAGTGCTTGATTAAACAGTTTGCCTGCCTGTGAGATATTCTGGGTGCTCAGAATAAGAAGTTGGATGAGCAAATAATCAATGTTTCATGTGAAGGCAGGTGTTTGGTTCAATGGAGAACTTGTAAAGCATATTTGGAGTAATTCCGGGAATTGGGAGCTGGGTCAGTTTGCTCTACCTCCTTTCTTGTTCTCCTTTCCCACTGCCACGTAGGACTCTACATTTTCCTAGCAATTCCTTGTTTTGCCAGCTGTATTTCCAGCTTCCTCCTGTCAGAGAGACAGATTCAGAGGGAGACGGTCATAGTTAGACTCTCACTAGAGAGAATTGTGGAGGTCTGGTTGATGCAAGCAGTATAAAAATACAGTCAAGGGCTGGGAGCATTTGCAGATGAGATGCTGCAGATGAGAGATTTGCTTTGTCGTGGATGGAGGCAGCATGCAGAGGAGTATCAGAGCCAGAGGTACTATCCTTCATTGCTGCTTCCCCACAGTATTTGATGGTAAGATGCTCTCCAGCAGCTTTATTCTTCTTCCTGCACAGAATAGGGAATGCTCCTTCTCATAAGACATAGGACATTTACTTCACCTGATGCTTTTTTCAGCAAGTCAGGAGTTACGGAGTCTGGGGGCAAGCAAGTTGCCTGGGAGGATAGGGGAATTTGGCACACTACTCAGCAGAGGATGTACCAGGCCCAAGGGGACTGTTTATACCTTGGTTTATCTTGGTAAGCCAGAGGGAAATGCTCTTTCAAACATGTTAAAATTCATTAAAGCTTTGAAGAGAAAAACAGGGTCTGGATAACCAGATGTTTGGATGGAGTTGACTCTGGCAGTCGGTAATTAGCTGTTATAGGATGGGAACAGACAGTCTGATCACAATAGAAATAATAATATGCTGATCTTTTCTGTTTTTCTGTGTCCCACCCTCCTGTGACTGCCTGCTTGTTCTCCAGAGATATCAAACCTTGACCACAGCAGTTAGAAATGTGGTTTAAACAACTGTCATTTTACATCCTGCTGGCTGTTTGGCTCCCTTTTATCCTCTGTCCCAGATGCAGGACTCTTTTCGTGAATGATGTACTTGCATAGCCCCTCTGCTTGAAATACTGACTGTCCTTCCTGAACAAGTTCTTTCTCAGTGTTATGTAAGACAAGGAACCAACCGCTGTCCCAACAGCAGTTAAATATATTGTCAAACATTTTTGTTTGTTGATGTTTGTTTATTGTTAAATGCTGGCAGCTGAGCAGCCATTGTCCGTGATGGTGTGGGTGAATGTACACAGGCACGATGGACTGCTCTGTGACCATATATTTTCTCTTGTGTTTCCTTTCTCACTGGCAAGTTAAAACAATATAGAGCTATTTCTGTTCCAAACTCTGAATAAAGGATTAAGAATTTAACAAAGAAATACTTCTAACTCTTGTAAGAAAAAGCAGCTGAACATCATTCCTGTAATTAAATGAATGACGTGTCATAGAATAGTACTATCTGGACTGGCAGAGACCTTAGAGATCATCTAGTCCCAACTCCCTGTGGTGGGCAGGGACACTTTCCATTAGACCGGGTTGCTCAGGGTCTCATCCAACCTGGCCTTGAACCCTCCCAGGGATGGGGCAGCCACAGCTTCTCTGGGCAGCCTGTGCCAGTACCTCACCACCCTCACTCTGAAGAATTTCTTCTGAGTATCCAATCTAACCCTACTGTCTTTCAGTTTTAAGCCATTCTCCCTTGTCCTACCGACTTCTAACCTTCTGGATTTGCAGACAGAAGTAGGATAAAATACTAGTCTGCTAAAAGTTACTGATGGCTACCATCAAGCAATCCTGATTCAAAGACCTCCAAAGGCATAACTCATATGCCAGGCCTTCCAGATAGGCTTTTCCAGCTGAGCACCTTCACGGCTGTGGCACAGTCAAGGGTTTGCTTGGATCAGATGACAGCAGTTAGATTTCTCATGGATTTATAGTCCAAATCTGTATCGCACCACCTTGATATTCATGGGTATTTCACCTGTGGGTATGGGTGAGTTTTCTCCCTGCAGTGTGAAAGGGACATCTTCAGTTTTAACAACGATTTTTAGTAGGTTTTATTATGCCCATGTCCTGCATGGCATCTGGATGAGCACTGCTATCTTGACAGAGCCTGCACTGAAGACACCACCTCAATTACTTCTCCTTTATGCTTAAGGATATTTAAATGAATGAATCTCTAATGTCTTCCTGGTATTTGACCTCATAGTAGTTTTTTCAGGATCTAGAATGAGGCCATTGAGCATTTCTGTGGATGTACATGTGCAGTAGGTTCTGCAGACTAGGAGAGACTCACACAAACATGTTACCTTATTAAAAATTTAGGAGTCCCAAAATCAACTATTATCTTTCTTGCTTATACACAAGAGGGATATCAGACTTCAGTGATCCTACCCTTTTTGGGTTTAAAAAGGCATATGTCTTACTTTTTCTTTTTGTAATTAATGGGGAAGATAAAGAGCAGAGGAGAACAACAGGGAAAGGAAATTAAACTAAATGGAGGAAGGAAAGGCCGGTAACGAATACAGCAGGAGTAAGAGCAGAGCTGCCTTCCAACCTCTCCTTGTCCAGCAGAAATCTTAATATGTTCCCATGACTACCTAAACCACAGATTTTCCCAGTTAGGAATAATAGTAGAAGAGAAAAGTTTCTTATAGTGAGCAAGGAGTTAATATGTCAGTGGGAAGTTGTTACAGACATCAAAACTTAAGTGGTAATTCATATTATGTATATTTAATTCTTATTGCTGGATTTGAATTGTTTTTTAATTGCTGTAGAAGCAGTTGGACAAACCCTGCACATAATGCCTTGAGGACAGGCTGCAGTGACTGAAGTCAGTGGAGCCTCGAGAGACAGCATCGTGCCTCTGTCCAGTACATTAAGCTAGCTCATTTTTATGACTTTGGGTAGCACCCCTCATAAATGTCTGAAAAGAGTCTTTATCATGCTCAGAAAGTTAAGTAACTAGTTCATCTGTTTATCATACTGGATGAAGCTCTAGAACTTCCATTCTTTTGGGCTGTCAGACACTGACTTGCTGGGAGGTGGAACTGGCATACCTTTAGTCCACCACCATTTCATAATCCTCATATGAACTGTTTGATGATGAAGGAGTTAGTGGAACCACTTCTCACCAATCAGTGTTTCTACCCTGGGATACTTTCTAATTTACTGAAGACTTGTCTGATAATCATGTTATCTACTATATTAAAGAAATCCATGGCCATGGTAGCATGGCAACCTTGAAAATCCTCAAGAAGTTTATAACTTGCTTGGCATCGTACTAAGCAGTTAAGTTGATAGTAACGTTTTACTGGTTTCAACAGGTCTGAAGGTAAAAGTATAAGGTGTCCTAAAGAAAATGTGATTTGAGTGGTGCCCAAAGTTTTAAGATCAAGTCTAAGCCTTAATTCAGTGCTTTCCTACCTCCTTCAGCTTATGGATCTTTGAGTTTTGGCCCATGGAGAAATAAAACCTTTTGAAAACTTTGCATATACAGTTAATTACAAAAGAGATATGCTTTCAATAAAAATGTGCTCTTGTAAAAATCCGGTTTTGCAGGCACCTTGGAAATAGTTCACATGAATTTGAGAGATCTGCAAACTAGAAATCGAAAGTTCAAAGCTACAGGTTTAAAGTGTAAAGGGTGTTTTTCAGTGAGCCATCACAGTAGGGACAACATTATCTAGTAATGATGAACAGAGAGCAAATTATTGTAACAGTAGCATCTCTAATATGTACTAATTAACTGTTTTCTTTTAACATCATTCTGCAAGGTCAAATGTTTGCTGCAGAAGAGTTTGCTACCTCTTATCTTGGCCTGTGTGTGTGTGCTGCTGTGCAGTGATTGCTTCACAAGGAAAGCTAATGCCTGTGGAGCTACCAGAGGACAGATTTTCTCTAAGTGTTGATTTTGTACATTGTTCAAGTGCAAGGACCAATCCTGACATCGTATATGATTTATTCAGTGGGTGGGAAAGTTGTCTGCAGCAGGTGGATTTATTCCAAACTGTAAGAAGCTACAGCACTGTAGGAATTTTTCATTGCTTGGATGTATGTGAAAGGTGTTTGCAATGTGTGATTAGTAGCCCAAGAGTAGGATAAAAATCTCTCTGGCTTCCCATTCTTCATGGTGTAACTTTAAAATTTGCTGCTTGCTGGTGAGGACAAATTCGAAATGAAAATAAACATTTTCCTCTCTTCGTGAACTCTTAAGCCATTTGTAGAATGTTACATATTCATTCATATATTCACACACACCTTCCTGAAATTTCTTGTCCTTGTTTATTTTCTGTACAGCACTTTTTTGTGTTGTTTTTGGAATATCTGTGAGATATGAGCTATTCATGCTTTTTGCTCAACACAAGGTGGCAGTAAGATATTGTCTGCTGGCACACAATAGCTTGGGTTGCTTGTTTTCCCTCCTGTTTACTTAGCCTTCAGATAACAAAAGCCCTCCTGATAAATGAGCATTGAAAGCAAAGGAGGTTGTAATAACAAGGGCTTAAAAGGTGCCCAGATAAAGCAAATGCTCCAGATAAGATCCCAACTGATTTGTTGCATTATAGTAAGCTGTATGGTATCATACTGTTGACAGTATCACAAAATGCTATACTACTCTCCTTTTTTTCAGTCTGTTGTTATTTTCTTGGAATTTGCACATTAAATAAAGGCTGCTAGTGCAAAGGTGGAAATTCACCTGGTTTTCAAGTTGTAATTTAAAAATAACCCGATATTGTTTGAGATTCTCCGTGTTGGAAGGGACAAAGCTTTCTACCTCGGTTCTTGATTGTCTGGAAAACACTCCAGTATTATTGCACTGAGGAGTAGCTACAGCGATAAACTCCTTTTCAAAACGAAGCAAGAGGGAGAAATAAAGAGCAATGTGCCAGAGTATTCCACGGGCAATATTAAGAGAGGTTTTTTTCCTTGATTTGGTTGGATATAGGTCATATGCTGACAATCCTGAGTACAGACCAGCAAGCTGCAAAGGTAGCTGCTGTTTCTTTTATTATTGGTAGGCATATTCCAGCAAGCCCAAAGCAGATTCAAAGCATGGCTGGGATGCTGGACTTACTAATATGATTAAAATCCATCCTTGTGGGACAAGTTATGGTATTTCAGGTCCGTCTTACTTCCCCGAATACTATGAAGCACTTGTGCATTATGATTTCGACTAGATGTTTGCCTGAAATGGAGTGCTGGCAGCATGACCCCAACCTCCCAGCGGCCACTTGGTCTGTCTGCAGCCTCTGTACACATACTTGGTGGGAACAAAACAGAAGTTATAGATGTTTCAGACAAGCTGATTGAATGGAAACTCTATCTCCTCGTTTCACAAGTTATGCACGTGAGGTTTATTTTCCAAGAACTGGTTGGCAGAGATCATGTTATTTTGTTTTCCATCAGAATGATTCACTTATATCTTCTAAAAGCCAATACCACTGTTGATACTGTGAACTGCTGTGCACGTGAATCGCTCACACACAGCTTGGAATATGCATCCTTTAGCATCTATCAAAAATCTATTAGATTTCTGATGTCATAAAATAATAAATACTACTATAAATACTAATATAAACACTGTTAAAAAGAAATGTAGACCTACTTCTTCATTTGCTTACCCCTTACAGTTTTGCCCTTGAATACTTGTCATCTGGAGATGAATTATGGACTACGAGACTATAGAAAATAATGCAGTTTTTGGGAAGAGAATTCCCAACTATATAATCTTGATTTTATGCTAATGGCTTTCATAATGGAGAATAGCCCCTACAGAGCACCTTTAAAGTGGTGTTTGCACTATTCTCAATGTATGATTGATGCATGACCACAGGGTTTGGTGTAATAAAATGATATGCTGTAAAACTTATCATCTTCTTTGGCTATGTATGACTATTCGAGATAATAATAAAATTGAAGGTCATAGGCACTCTTCTGGGAATCTTCTTAGGATTCAGCTATTGTCCAAGGACTCTTAGCTAAATGTTCTGTGTGAGTTTCATGATTCTGCATCATGAAAATCAAAAAAGTGTTGAAATATTTTTATTATTGTTGTTATAAGACTAAAGATAAAAAATCTTGCAATATTTTGCCTCTAAGTCATAATTATTTGCAGAGAATAGGGGCTTCTGCTTCAATATATACCTGCAGTTTCCTTGGATGGAAGTCCAGCAAATCTGATACTGCTCAAAATGGGACTCTTCTAAACATCAAACGGAGTCTCCACTGTAAAAGAATCTTCTCCGAAAATCTCTGGCTACTTGTGAGGTCTGTCTAAGAGAGTTTCAGTATCTGGTAACATTCCTTTGAAATTTTTACATTATCTTTATTTCAATCATATGCCACCAACCATGCCATTGATTTAAGTAAGCCTGAAAGTGCATTTTTGACACCCTCATATTACATTGGAATGGCTGAAACTGTAGTAAACAGAGCTATTACATTGAATGCCCAAAGGAGGGACATGGGGAAAAAAAAAAAAAAATCAGTAGCATACTCCAAGAAAGAAATCTGAGGTCAAACAGTTTCCATAGCAGACAAACTACATGGGATTATCCTGGCTAATTGTGGGTTACAAAATCTCTCTTGAGAGTTTATCGTGGCCAGTTGCTGTATTAGCTTTCCTTTTCTGCATCTGTTTGTGGGTGTGGGCAGCGCTCAGAAGTGACCGTTTCCTTGAAGGCTTTTTGCACAAGGACCATGGACGAGATGCTAGGACAGAGTGTCTGACTTGCTGTGCTGTTCGTAGGCTTGCTGGCCATGTTCTCGTAGACAACAGACAGGTCCTCTGTGTTTAGGCTTCTCCTAAACACAGTTCTCTGGCATGAACCATGTTTTGTATGCACATGAGGAACAACGTGATCTCTGCCGGAGAAGCAGGATAACCCCGGGGTTAAAGATACTTTGAGGAATTTGAAAGCAAGTTAAGTTGTCTGCATAAACAAGGCCATCCTGTCAGTGAAGTGCTTCTTACTTTCTGCTTCTAATTAACTCACGCAGTCACATCTTTTTCATGCAAACACATGATTTCCAGCTCTCTTCCCAACCCTATTAAAACTGGTAAAACAACCAGTGGTTTCAGATGGATTAGGGCTTGAGCATCTGTCATTAAGAGTTGCTGTGCAGTTTTAAGGCAAACCAGTCTGAAAAGCTTTATGTCTTAAATACTAGCAATTTCTGGGACCATGTAAAAATTATACCTCTTTCTTTTCCGAGTATCCAATTAAATAGCTTTCTATGTGGTACAAAGTCTGGACTAGAGTATGCCTGTTATATTTACTGTGACATTCACCTCTTGCACGCAGAGGAGGGACTTCTCTTTCAGAAGGCAGGATTGCAGACAACAAACAGCTGAATAGCTGGATGGTGGTGCTTTTTGGCAAATAGTCACTACTCTGCTTTAGAATTCTGTATTACGAAAAGGATCCAGGTGATACACATTCAAGCTTTAGTCAGAAGTTCTCCATGCCTTCATGCAGAGAAAAGAACAAAATTGTAAAGTGTGTCTTAAATGAAAATTGAAGAGATTGTGGTGAGTTTTGCTTCTTACAGTAGGTCAAGAAGCAAAATATAGCCCAAGCAAGTGCAGAAAGACACAGATTTTGGAGCAGTGCAGATCCTGGTATTTAATCAATCTAGGATTACAAAAGCGACTCTGTAAGAGAATTATAAAAATTTAGCATACTCTGAGCTGCATGCTCCTCTTATATCATCAGTTGTTCATAAGCTCATTATTCATCCCTGAAGGCTGGACTAATTTTCTCCGTGGTCTTCATCCTAAGTATTTTGTGAGCAGCAAAGTAAATGAAATAAATTCTTTCTGATTTCATAGCAGAAAAATCTCAGGTCAGCACTGAGTGCCATTTGTATCTTGTCATTGAGAGCCAGCTTAACTCTGGGCATAAAGTATGAGAATTAGTCTCCTGCCGCTTTGATTTTAGGAATAAACTATTTTAAGTTTAGATTGTGTCTTATCCTATGAAATTTTTGTTTTTATTCCTAACTGCAGAATTATTCTTGTACAAGTGTGTTGGTAGTAGCGTCTAGCAAATACCCAGTTCAGAACCATAGAACAGATTCTCAGACATCCACAAGTGTGGAATGTGAAATGGTGACACTTCCACCCTCTCTGTCCCTTGTTTGGCCCCTGGACTGGCACCGACAGCTCTAGTTTAGAAACCAGTAATTGCTATACACAAAAGTGGAGATTCAGGTATTCCCAACTGTTTGGTATGTTGTTTGTCTGAGACCAAGTAAGTGAAACTTTGCATTTGATTTCATGTATTGATCAAGGGTTGCATGAAAAGCTGGCATGACACAGAGGGCAGAAGAAATTTGGTTTGGGGCCAGGCTAAAGAGACAATATTTTCTCAGCTTTTCCTGCCTTTAATTCTCTGGTAGAGCATCAGGTATATGAGGAGAACAGTTTATTTGTGGCAGAGAGAATAATTAGTACTAGATTGGACTGAGATCACAACTGATATTTTATATGGGGACAAATATTTTATATGAGATGCCCAAATCTGGGGCTAAAATTTCTGTTCTACCAAACAAACCAGTCTATGATCTACTTCATTAAGCAGCTCATTGCTTGTTCAGGTAAGCATTTTTCCATATTTGGGTCCTTCACCAGAAATTATTGACTAGCATAGATTTGTTTTCTGTCCATGTGCTAGAGGCCCCATACAATTTTTGGTTCTATTCTTTTTACTAGGTAGAAGTCATGAAGTTTTGTCTTCTGTAATGCAGTGTTCTTAAAGAGTTTTTGTTGGCTTTACATAAAGGCCATACCCATAAGCTGAAAATTTTGGTTTTAAATAAACCTAGAAAAGAGAGGGAAAGGACTGAGGCATCCTAAAAAACCACTCAAACCGGTAATTTTCCACGTACACGTGGATGTTATGTCCATACTAGAGAACAAAGTAGCATGGGGTCCTTGTCTCCCCTGCTGCCGGTGTTCCAAAACTCTACATTTAATTCTGACTTGTTTACAGCGATTAAAAAAAAAGACATTAACAAGCTGGCCAAAGCGGAACTTTTAAGTTTTCTAAAGCTTCAAAGATATTTTTATATTACTGAGACTTCATTAATGATAGCACACAGAATTTTGCAGTTAGTATTGGCGCTAGAGAGACTGCAGAAAAACCATATGAGTCCTTGTGATTACTCTAAATGGGTCACTGTAACAAAACTTGCCTGTAGTAGGCTTAATCAGGCAACATGAATGTGTAGTTGTGTTGTCAATTCTCTGAATAGTTTGAAGCCCTGGTTCAAAAGTTCACCTCTTTCTTGTCTGGAAGGAATGTCAACAGCCTTCCCGAGGGAAGTGATGCTACTAGACATTGAGTTAAAAATACTTATTTTTCATATTTGGTACATTAAAAACAAACAGTGTATCTATGCCAGATTTAAAGTGCAAGTTTCAAAGTAGGAATGAATGTGATTTCAGGGGGATATGATTCCCAGTTGCCTAACTCTACATCTTTCACTATGCAGAAATGGGTTCTTCCGGATCCATAACCAGTAATACTCCCCTTACCTTATACTGGGGATGTGAACAGTAAACTGTGGGTTCCAGATCCACAGACCCACCAAGTTATAGAAAATGTAGCTGTTGTAGTCTCTAGCTTGTACATCTGAATTGACAGAAAAGGTAAAGAGGTTTCTGCTCCCGAGCTTCCCTGTCTTCCCCCAGCCTTTGGTCCTCTGGGTATGGTGCAGTGGGGACCCCTGCAAACGCAGCCCACACGCTGCTCATGGGGTGCTGAGGCAGGGGAAGGGAGTGACAGCCATTCTCTAGCTTTAGCTTCCAGGCACTGGACCTTGCTCTGCAACTGCAGGCACAAAGGACGGTCTGTTGGAAATCTCTTCCCCATACAGGTACTTGTGCATTATGGCAAGATTGCCTCTAATTTCTCCTTTGAAGAATTTCGGTGTGATTTGTTTACCAGTCTCTCTGCAAGAAGATTTTTTTCTTAAGATCAGACTCTTTTTGTAACCCTCTTTTTGTAAGACGTATTCAACATCTTAACAATATCTAAAGGACAGAGCAGTTCAGAATACATTTAATTCTGATTTTGTGTTTTTGATTTGGGTGTGTGAATCCTCACAACACCAGAACTTGCTGTGATCTAATAGCAGCTGGAATATACTTCTATATGTCAACTCTGCCACAGAAGCATTGGTCTATATTTGCAAAAGCTGGTTAATTCTTGGAGGAGGAGGTTAAAATGCTTGTGAGGCCAGAACCTGAAGAGAACCTTGTACTAACAGCGTATGAGGGATGTATCCCCATATAATGTAACAATAGCACTTTCTACTAAACAGCTTTCTTCTGTTAAATAACTTTGTGCTCAAGCATGATCTGATTTGAAAGGATTAAGTATAATCTCAGAGTCTGTGATTGAATTTTTTTAGGCATCTCTAAGTCACAGCAACAGCAGCATCAAACAAACAGATTGATTCAGACTCTCAGAATCATGAGATTTAATAAAGAAATATCTATTAAATGCAATACTGCCTTCCTACGAGTTTCTTTGAGACTTCAGGCCAGGAAGAATCTACCTTTCTTCCTTCAGTTTGGATGGGAATTCAATACAGATTCGAGGTGCAGGCAAACGTGTCTGTAGCTGCCTGAAGATGGATTCACTGTGCTCCGTGTGAAGCTTCAGGAGGGAACTGAGTGCATCCATGTGCTCAGGAAGACAGCAGCCCGGCATCCACTACTCTGAACCACAGCTCCTATGAAATCATCTTGAAATCATCTGTCTGAGCCTGGTGGTACAGCTGAGAACTGACTTTTCTGGGGGAGGAAGGGGGGTAACGAAAACAACTGCGGAAGAAGAAAGGCTGGTTTTATCATGGTTTAGTGAGATGAAGTGCGTTACTGAGACAGTGCTGAGTGCCAGAACACATGGAAAAGAAGTGCTACCCAAAGTTGCACTGGAAGGCAGAGCCACACCCTTGGCAGCAGCAAGCTGTTAGACTGGCAGATATCTTTCATTTTTGACTCTCTGCCTTGTCACCTACTGGGTCGCTTTCTTCCATGTTGTCACACACTCTGTCACATCTCAATTTGCTTTTTGCCTCCTCCCCTGTCTCCAGGCATGTTTCCTTACCTTCTCCTCCTCCCTGCCAGTTCCTGTGGCCCATACATGCCAACCCAAAAACATGGTCCCTTCAGCTGAGGATCGTCTAGCTTTAGCTTCAGAAGAAATTATGGAAAATGGCAGATGGATTTGGCAAGGGCATTACCATTCTTCCAGTAACTCAAAGATATCTCTCTGCTGTGATCTACAGTGGCCTAAATAACCTTTCCTCACCGTTGCTGTGCTGCACCACTTTGGATCTCCTGATTGCTAAAGACCTCTTGCTCCTGATAGACGTGGGTTTCAGTAGCCATGGTTACGCGAAACTCAGCATCCAGATTCCTTGCGTTTGTGCAGTATCCTGTGTCGTGGCCACAGAATAATCACAGGTGTGCCCTGTCTCCTCCCCAGAGGAATGCTTTGCTGTTAAAAGTGTCACCACTTTGACTTCCTCTGGGTCAGCTGATTTGACACAAAGGCTGCAGTGATCTGGCAATCAACTCACTGGGACTGAAGCTTCAGGGCCAAAGGTCCCTATTCTAGGCTAGCAGTAAGAATTCAAGATAAATAAGAAGTAAATAATGATTTCAGCTATGGCACTTTACATCAATTTCACAAAAGAGGATGAGCCAATAGAAACTAAATTTGCAATTACCCTTTTCGTTTTAAACTGTCTACTGGCATATCTCTTCTTGTTCATATCACACACACGCGTTTTTATTCATCATACACAGAAATGTGAGCAGTGCTTCATGCTGCCAAATATTCTTCTGTATAGAATGCCTCCTCAAATACAGAATCTCTGGTGAAGAACAAGAGCTGGTCAGTGGCAACAAATGTGTGCCATAGGAAGTACATCATAGGTATGCAGTGGTCAGTAGTTGTGCCTTTCTCACTGCTCTGTGCTCTTCAGTGAGGCATCCAGCCTGTGTTCATCAGAGCTCGTCACGTCATAAGTGGAGATAATAACCTTTAGCCCCAGTGTAAATAGGCTGATGATTAAAGGATGAAAAATACATGAAATGACATTATATTCCATTTCCTCTCAAGAATTGCGAAGCATTCTTCACGTTACAGCACAGTTGTCACTAAAAGCTGCAATTTCTAATGGTTCAATTTAAAAGCTTAGAGTACAACACTTCTACAATGTATGACCTACTACTGCAGTCACTGACTTTTGGGGAAGTTCTCTCTTCTTTTAATACATAGTTTTGGAAATTTGCTTTCTCCTAGAGAGTTACTTTTTCCTGTAATTTTTTCATCCTTTCCAGCATTAGAAAACAGCAACCAAAACCGAAACATGGATCCAGTGACTAGATACTCTGACTAGGTTCAGAATGCAAGAACACGTCAGAAGCAAAGGTGATGTCACAGTGCCCGTGTAAGAGAAGAGTGCATCAGTTACAAAGCAGAGAAAACAAGCAGAAAACATGCCAGTTTAAAAGAGTATCTTCGCTATGCCTAAAGTTAAAGTGTCTTGGCAAGGATTCTCAGACTTCAGGTATGCCTCTTCAAAGATGCTCTGAAAGTTCTCTCTTACCTACTAATTCAGAGTACATATTTCTCATGGTAAAAAGATGACATGTATAATAAGCACTCCCTCCCTTCCTACCTGCCGAATGGAAAAAGCCCTGTTTCTGTTGGATCACAGCCCTTGGTCCAGCACTAGGAAAATGTTGCACCATTTCTTTCAGTTTATGAAACACATCTGCTCAAAAGCCTGGTTCAAGTTGTCTGAGACTGCCCCTTCCTTCTTTTTCTCTAGCAGAAATGTCTGAGTTAGGAAAAACATTGGGCACAAGAGTCACTTTTCCTTAGCTTATACATTTTCCTATGCTTCCATATGCTTACTTTCATATGATAAAGATCATCAGGTTTTAGTAGCTGCCTCCTAACAAAAGAACTCCTTATGTGGGAGTGTACCAAAGAAGTCATTGTTTTGTTTGCCTTTGAGCCCATGCTGTTCTCTATGAAACTCCAAACCAAGGTCAGAAATGCAGCCATATAATGAGGTGAAAAGGCACTCAGTGCAAACAGAAAACCCTAAATAAAATAGCTTGTTTTCAGCTCATAGGCTGACCTGTTTAATAGGTCTTGTGAAAACTGCCTGGCAATAATATGTTATCATGACCTTGTAGAAGCCTTACCACGTGAGAAAGGCAATATATGTTTAATATTTTATTTTAGTTATTGGTAATGAGATCCCATGGTAAGTATTGTCTTAGAGGCAGAAGACCAGAGAATGAAACTGCACAGAATAAGGTTGATGTCTAGTATGTCCAGTTCTCTAGAGTACTGAGGAGAGGTTTTAACTCACTTTCCCAGGTGTTAGTATCTTGATGAATCTGATCTTGTTATAAACTTGCTCTAGACCTCCTGATTGCTCTGTAAAAGTATAACCTTTCTCTGAAATTAGTCACTCTGTTTCTTGGAGTTCCGAGAATCAGGCTGTGGCAATGCCTGGCAGTGCCCAGTGTGCCCGGATACTCCTCATGGGGAGCTGTTGGCACCTGTGAACTCTTTCACTTGTGCTGCCACCTGTGCCCTTGAGCTCGCTCTCTTCTGCCAAGTCACAAACATCCTTCACAATTATATCTGTGCACCTTTCTTCTCACATTTACGTCACAGCCGCCTTTTTCCGACTCCGGTTACAAACGGTAAGGAGTCATGAAAAGATTTGAAGGAAGTCAGTGAAAGACTGAGAGGAGATCACAAAATACTGGAAGATGTAGAGTTAGTTGGCAGCAGTGTGGTACTTCGCTGGGTGAGGAAATGAATGCTTGTGCTCGCATCCAGTGATGACAGACTGCCCTTCCTTTCCTGACCTGAAGGAACTGAGCTTCTGCCAGCTCAGAGGGAGCACAGAGACCAAAGGATGTTCACAGGAAGGCATCTGAGTCAGAAAAAGAAGAACCAAAAATCTGGGCAAGGGTGGTCACTCTTTCAGAAAATTTAGGAAAAGTGGCTTGAAGTTTATAATGCTTTTATGTATCCCAAACTACTGAAAATTCCCTCACTGCTTATCTTTTTTCCAAACCAGGAAAACTCTCACAAATGGGAAACAACAGTAATAATGAGAAATAATTTTCTATCTATCATCTGATTTCCTTAATGTACCTGATTGCTTTTCTGCTTGATAAAATCAAGCTCAGCATGGCAGGGTCCACAGGCTGTAATCCAATAGCCCTCATAAATCTAACGATTAGAACTAATTAGGCAGATCTAAAAAATGAATCAATAAAGCCAAAGTTGTGACTGTGATCTTGAACTATATGTTTGTGACCTCATGATTTGACTTGCCAGGTTCACTTGTAGTCACTCACAGATCCTGGACTATTTGGGGAGGTTTATAAATATGGTGGTGGGGCAATGACTATCTCCCACTCCTTGTATGAATCCATGCAGTACTCTCACAGAAAGAGGGAATGTAGAACACTGTCCAGTCCTCTGCTCCTGGTGCTACCTACAGCAGGATTTCCAGAGCTTTGTGCAGCATTTTTAAGCATCGGATTTCAAGGTAAGTCCTGAAATACATCTTCCCCTTAACTGTACTATTTCATTGTTTTATCTTTAAATACATTTCATTCACTTGAACCTCTCTGTTAGTTCCATTATTAACAATAATGGAGGTAAATACTGGCACAGACAACTGCATCTACAAATGAAGTTCACACCACCTTTTTTGGTTGTGATGACACTTTTTCTTCCTTTTCCCTTCTTTAGTGGTGTATTTGGATAACCTGTATTTATTCTTTGAGCTGTGAGAAATACCAGCCAGGTAATACTGGTAGTTAATTAACAATTATTGTTAATAATGTAATTTGAACATGTGTTCATTATAAATTAACAGCTATTTTAGTGGTAGAAGGAGAAAATGAAAACAGGGCAAAACCAGCAATGCAATCTAGTGATAGAGGGATGTATTGAAACAGTAGTTTGAAACCCACCATATTCACGGGAAAAGAAGACTTTAGACTGGATTATAGGTTGTGCGGCACAGCTGCAGGAAACACCAAAAAAAGAGAAAATTATGTGGACTGTGAATTGGAACTTGGTAGTATTCAAGGAATAAATGATTAGTCTGAACCTGAAACCCTGATTTCAGAAATCTGGAGGAAATGTTGGTCTCCATTCAACTATTGGGAGCTCATACCTCCTAAGAAGCAGATCTTCAGCTCTGGATAAACAAAAGAAAAACTTGAAGATCACGTTTTCCAGAAGGGAACAGAACAGATTACTTTGTTCCTTCCTCGTGTACTTTTCAGCAGACCAGGCTGCTCTGGCATCATTTGAGTTTGGACTGAATGAGCTTATACTGTTAGTACCCAACTTACCAATATCCAAAATACTAGAGTTCACTACAAATTCTGGTGTAGACCTTTCTGGGTTCCTGAAAGCTTAGTAAAGAAATTTTTCTTTTACACTAGAGAGAGTGCTTGGAGCTGGAATGAAGATAAACAGAAAAGGCACTCTTTTGTTGGAAATTAAAAGGAAGACAGCTAGCTCAGAAAGATAGACACTCATTGTCATTATATTGCCTTCTTCAAAAACTTATTAACTTAATAAATACTTGAGTGATGGGAGTAAATCTGTATTTCCACAGTACCTGAAGCTTATGAATCAGTGAGAACATTGCTTCCCCAGCTGCAATTTCATCAGAGGCAAAGCAGAGGTGAAAACACCTCGCTGCAGATCCCCTGCTGATCCATTAGCAGCAAAAGTACATTTACCTCACTCACTTCCAGCTTTCACATCTTTTCACTGCCAAGCCTTTGTGGTGTTTTTCCAGTGCCTGGTGAATAGAACCCAGGTAGTGATTGTGGCCGTGCACACTGATGTCTGTCTCTCTGCCCGTGGGGACTCCACGCTGGTACAGCGTTCTTGGCTTATGCCTCACGGGTGAGGCAAGATCATTCTTGCTGCTCTGCCTGGCTGGCTGAAGGAATAATGTCTGGAGCACCTTGCTTCTCTGGGAAGCCTGCTTCCAGCGCTCTCCCAGGAGCTCGGCTCCACCCTGAAGACAGCTTCTTCCTTTTTGGGTTGTGGCCAGGGAAAGGAGGCAGGATGCATGCCCAGCTATGTGTGTGCAGTAACACCTAGAAATCCCACATGTGCATCTGGACCCTCTTGGAAAGGCACTGCAGGGACAGAGGCTGACATCTGCATTGCAGATCAGAGGCTGAGGCAGGTGTGAATCACCCCTCCATGCTGGCAAGTAGCAGCTCTAGCAGGAGCAGGCTCAGCTCTTGCGAGGTCTCTGACTGACAGAGGGCTGCAGGACCTGCATCTCCTCCCACCTCACATGGTGGGGGGCTCGATTTCTGTCGGTGCTTTGCACACAGTGGCTTGCATCCTTTTGAAGCTGATGGGAGTGAGAGCATGCATGTCAAGGTGAAGGTGGCAGAACTAGGCTCAGTAAAGCTGAAAGCAGTAATGGATGAAGTTTTAGAAACAAACCGAAAAAATACCAAAGTAACGTGAAATGACCCAACTGCTGTTTTATGGGCTGACAGGCAATAGCAAGGAAGGATGTTGTTCATAACAAACTGTAATCTGGCTTTCTCTTAGGTAGCTATTTACAGGAATGCTCCCAGAGTTGTGAAACGTTGCACATGAACATCCAAACCTCCTGCTTTGAGGTTTTTTACAAGTCTTCCCCCTTCAAACTTCAGTTCCTCTGTCCCGGCTTATTGCCACAGCTGCAGGATCCTATTGTAAAGGACCATGCTGAATCTTTTTCATTTGCCTTCTCTCATAATTTCCTGCTTACTTCCTATCTTTGTTCATTTTCACATACAAAGTATCTTTCATGTGAATGGAAAGCTATGGACTAAAAACTACAAATTTTAGTTTTATTTGTGGCATTAATTCTCTTGTGGTAATGCTTACAGAAATAGTTATGAGAGTGTATAAAGTGTACTAAGCCTTGAATAGAACAGGAAAATTAAACCATATTGAATGTATTCAGTAAGTATGTTTAATTAAAAATTTTAAATAAATATAGCTGGTCTTCTAACCAGAAAAATTAGGATGTTTTCTTTCCCTGAGAGAACCATTCAGTTAGTTTATTTTTCAAAGCTCATGTTTTATATTTCCAGTGTAGGAATGATTTCGGTTAATTTAATGAGTTTTTGTCTAAGCCTGTAATTGTTTAAGGAATTGAAAATAATTTTTTTTTAAAGGAAGCTCTTGTCCTTACCATGAAGGGAGAAGATTTTGTTCCTGACTTCATCCATTAAGTTCCAGTGAAATCAATCTGTCCATCATGCTCTGTCTGGTGCTGCTAAACTAGAAATTCCCCATGTTGGCATTTATGTAACATCGGCCAAAATGTCTTTGTTACATTGGCATCTTGACTGCAGTGTGACATATGTTAGGGAGAGAAAGAAAAGCTATCTTCAGATGTTACAGAGCAGAATGGAAAAACTCCAGATGAGAAAATCTTTAGACCACTTGAAGAATACAAATGGTCAGGCTCGAGTGCCAGACTGCCTCTTTGTTTGACTGCGGATATAATCCAAAAACTGCCTGAGGCAGGAAGGCAATCCTCTTACCAAGCAGCGAGAGGGAAGGCACTTCTAGGACACATAGTTTTTCCCCCTTGGAGCAAGGGGGAAGGTTTAAATTGGAGATGGATGAATCTGGTGATGTGAGGTTTTGCAAACTTCTCTAGCAGATCTATTTCTTGCTTCACAACTGTAGCTTGAGCTTCAAATTCTTCTATTGTGTAATTTAAGCTCAAGGCTAATTCTACCTACAAAACCATGCTGCTTTTCTCTCTCTGTTTTGACAAGTGTGGAACCTATGCCATTATGTACTGTAACTGAGATCAGCAAAACTGGGCGTCTGGTAGATGTCACCAGAGTACTGAAATTGCATTTCAGCTACATTTTCCTTTCCTCCCTGTCCTTTTGAGATGAGGTTCCCTATTGCTTCTTTTAGAGCTGTAGCTTAGAATAAGAAGCCCAGGATGAAACTACATCTGTGTGAGAGCAGCATAGAGTCAAACCACTGTGATGCCAGCTCAGATGGATTCCTGTGTGTGTGTGAAGGCAGCTGTAGAAGTGTCTCTAGATACAGCAGTCCTTTGTAGGGGCTAGCTGAACCTCAGGGCTGCCTGAATACTCCATACCTTCCTGCTCTAGGGCTCAGCCTCGACTCACTGACAAGAGCATCCAAGAGCAGGCCCATAGCAGCCAGCAAAGTGCATCTCCAAGTCCTTTTACAACCTCAGCTACAACAAACATACCTAAGCCTCTTTTACTCTGCCCTTGTGCTTACCTGTGCTGAAGAAACCGGCTTGAGGGGATGAAGGAGGGCTTTAATTTTACTTGCTGCTTTCTTTTTGCTGCTTTCTTTTCCTTCCCAGTGTGTGAACCAGAAAGTGAGCCCACCCCTCCACTGCTACTTTGATCTTCACTCACAATAAGAGCAAATGGGAAGTTACTTTGTTTTCTTTCTTGTACTAGAAAACTGTTAGCTAAGATTTACTGGGCTCTGTGGAAGGTTTTCTTGAGTCACGAAACACCCACATTCTTGACAGCAGTTTCTTCAACATTAATCATTGGGTTCAGTGTTCTTTTATAATAGCATTGCCCAATGCTTAGAAACAAATCTCCACTAATGCGGAACAGCTGGATGAGAAAACATTTCAAGGTTTGCAGGGTATATTTTATAAACTAGCTTGGAAAATCCTATTCATTGATTTGGGGGCATGTGGGGAGAATAGGAAGGGCAAAGTCAAGGGATGAACTGATCTCTGTTTTAGGTGTTGTAGTTACAGCTGCCAAAGCTGTCGTGAGGTACTTGTAAAGCAGTAATCAGCTGTATCAATGCTAAAGTTCATTTCAAGCAGGGATGCATGGTAAAAGAATCTAGAAAGGATTAGACTCCTACATTTCTTTGTTGTTTCTGGTTGTCACGAGATAATTCAAAACTTATTTAGAATTATTTTCCCAAAGGAAATATTATGTTTTTCTGACTAAAGTACTTGACATTTTGGTTGATGATGAAACATATGATCCCCAGGGCTGAACAGTCTTCTGTCTCAAACTTAGATTCCTGGGTACTGGTGTTCCTCTCTGCCTTTCACTTTGCTCCTTTCGCCTTTGGTATTATTTATAAGGATGTGTAAGTATTTATTTCATTTATGCTCTCACGGTTACTTTCTGAATTAAGACTCTGTCCTACCCACACACCCCAGCTGGTCTGTGACATTGCCACTGCTGTTCTCAGCAGTGAGCAGGCTGTGCATTTTGCCCCACCTCAGCTCTCTGCAGCACTTGCTGGCTCCCAGTGACACTGCAACCTGCCCTTCGGGGCCTGGGCTCCAGGTGGTCATTGCCTCTTCATTCTGTCCAGAGAGACGGAAGCTGCTAAATGACCCCTTTTCACCCTAATCCCTAGTTTTAGATGGTAAGGATTTTCAAGTGGGATTAACGGTCTGGAATTCAGCTTGTAGTGGGTTTCAAAGCTGCTGTGTCTGGCAAGTCTGATCTACTTTGGGTCATTTCCTATAGCAAGGTGATGAGCACTTCACTATTATCCCTGAGGACCCAAAAAGCTCTCCGTGTTTGCAATGTGGTCGCATTTTGATGCAGAACGTCTCAGTCTACACCATTTCTTCTGATTATACCAATTACCACTCCTTGCTGTTTGTGGCCCCTGCGTTCCATAATCTCTACTTTCAGAAAGGAGTTAGGAGAGCTACACCATGAAGCTAGTCCACCAGGATGGGGACGTTTTCTCCTGATTTGAGGCTATTCCTCCTCTTTCAGGTACTTTCAGATCTCTTTGCTAGGTGGCCATAGGAGACACTTCCCTGGGTGAACTCAGACTCAGTTCCAAGGAGCAGAGGGATGTCTGAGAGCATCCAGCCCTGCAGTGCATCCAGGACATACGACAAGGTCTGAAACAGAACCACACAGACGTGCTGGGATGCTGCCAGCGTGTACCTGCTGCTGAGCCAAGAGACTCTGCTCACCACACAAAACAAATGCAGTGCTTTAGGGTGTTGCCATTCCTTTTCTAACCTTGGCCTCTTCTTTTTCATGGACTGGTGTTTTAATACATAGCCACAAAACCACTGTGCTGTGCTGTGAGCTGGTGCAAACCAGGCCCTGCTTTCTGTCTTAGCTGCTGTGCATTTATCTCAGAGACACAGAGCAGAGAGCGGAGACTGCTAATGTGGTAAACCACTGCACTTAGCTCCTTCAGAACAAGAGCACTTTTTGTTCTTCAGGGTAGTTTATATTAGTTTGAAAGGAATTAATAACCAGAGAAAGCATTGTAATGCCAGAAAGGGAATGTCTGCATTCTTACTTGTTTCACGGAATGAAATTTACATTTTCTGAACATATAAATCTTTCTGGTGTGAACTTTGCTTACTTTAGATTTTGAGGAAAAGTGCGAGGGTCCTTTTCATGAAAGGCAATGTTAGCAAGTGGAACAGAAAAGGTCCTTTTTGGCAGTCATAGTAGCTAAAAGAATATTTTTTCTGATACCCAAAGATATTTCAGTCTCTTTTCTCTCTCCCATCCTCTTCCCCATCATCACTTGCTAATCAAATTTCCTCAGAGCTTCTCTGCATCTGAGGGCACTTTACCAAGCTCTGAACTCCTTGTAGTGAAAACCTCTAGTTCAAGACTTCTAAGAAACATCCCTTGTTGCAGCTAAGAAAGGCTCCATTAATGAGGCATGCACACTGATAGAGAACCTAAGACAAGAACTGACTTTCTCACTCCTTTTACTCTCTGAAGCCAAATGCACAGAGGACTTTTTTATGTAGAAGGTGTTTTTTACATTGCTATCTCCAGCACGTGGAAAATTATTACCTCTTAAGGGAATACTGAACTAACAGCCTTATACAGTGTTAGTGACAGTCTCCTGCGACGAATTTTGAAATTGAGGAGATTCAGCGAAGGTGTAACACCGTCCTGAAGCTCTTGGGACTGTTTCAGTTTTTGTTACAAATTGTATATGATTCATTGCAGTTTGCCTTTTCTCTCTCTGGACTACTTCAGTTTTTGAAAAATGGTTTTATCAAAATCACTCCACAGTGCTGCTGCTGGATGGGATTTTGTTTCAGAGCATTTCTTATTTCTCCTCTTTGCTCATGAAGGGAATCAGATATGACAAGCATAGATTTAGATGTCTAAATCTAAGTAAAATTTCTTATTCTGTACATATAACGTGTCAAAAATATGTATTATGTGTGTATTTACAAATCTGTGTCTGTGCATGGACGAATATCTTTATATGCCCACACTTACGCAGGCTACGTGAGCACACGTGCTCACGTAGCCTCTGACCCTGTAACTTACACAGCCCTTATGGCTTTAAATCTGAGACCTTTTGGCTGAAACCAAAGACCTCGTCTCATACCCCATTATATTTTTGCTAAGAGAAATTCCCAGCTCAGAGTAGTTTACAGTCTAAACGAGCAGAGAATAGGAGACTACGCAGAAGCTAAAACAGGTAAAATGAGACGTGGTCAACATGTAAGTCTTGGACGCTTGAGCCAGTTGGTAGTTAATTTTTGGCTGATAAAGCTTTTACTTCAAATCCTCAGCAAACTCATAAAACTTCCAGAAGAAACAACTGATCTTGTGGGGAAAATGTGACTTACAATGCAGGGAGAGGTGTGCAGTGGCCAAGCACAGTGCCCACTCTACGAGGTATCTCACTGAATATAATTTTGTATCCATTAATTATTCAGAGTCCTCTTGAGTCCTGTTTATATGTTCATGCAATGCTGCTGAAGAAGTTTGTGAGGAAGTCAGCACTGGGAAAATACAGGTATATTGGTAACTGAAGGAAAGAGAAATTGGTTAGGGGAAGCATAAATAAGGCAGTGAACAGTTGGATGTTCAGAAATCGAAATCTAATATACAATTCTATTTCCAAAATTATTACAGCTTTTCAGCTTCTCACCCTAGTTTCTGTTTGGGCTTTTTTACGTCTACTCCAGCGCAAGTATCAGTTTTTAGGTTTTCAGGCACACATGATCTCAAAAAGAGTTATAAATTATTTTCAAATATCGCAGGAATTTGCATATATAATTATTTATTTGTAATAGATTTCAGTCATCACCTTTCCAGTGTCTGTTAGGGCAACTATTAAAACTGACAACCATGAACTTATTAATTTGATTACAATGCATTTCAGTGTACATCTTCCCCTAGCAGATAGCAATATTCCAGAGTGACAGTGTTTTTCAAACTTCATCAGAATTCGAGTAAAATTGGGTGGTGCTACTAATGTGTCTGAAAACTGTTATGACTTTGCAGATCAGTCATATATCAATCAATGTTTGGACATTAACTGTAACACTCTGTTGTGTATGTTATCTCAACAGAGACCTTTATAAAACTAGCAATGAAGTGCTGGTGACCTGAGAGAGGTCGTCACTGGTAAGTTCTTCAGGCTAGGAATTTCCTTGGTCGTCTCAGAAGTCAAACTCTTCTTCTTACAGAGACCTGTAATTATCCTTAAAGATAACTCAACTTGGAAAAAAAAACAGGAAAGAAAAACCCTCAACCTGTGTTGGGGGAACACTGCTAAGCTTTAACGCGGCGTGTGTTGAGCTGTGTAGTACCCGCAGCCTTCACTGTGTCCTAGAACTTCCTTCCTGTTTCCACCTCGGTGAAGAAAGAGCCAAACAGAGCATATAAAACCAGCCATGGCTGGTCATTTAGCTGTTCATGAGCAGCTGTTTTGCAGCTGGCATTCACATAAGTCTTGGAAGATTTACTGGGAGAGGAACTCAATAAGCAGAGTATGACAAATTCTGCAGTTGCTTTTCAGATATACAGAAGACCATTCTGCCTGAATTTTGAGATTCTTGGATTTAAAGGAATGAATAACTGTTTTTGCATACTTCCTTTGTTAGGAAAACCAGTTTTTACCTATTTTCCTCTTCTTTTCTAAGTTTCTAGGTTTTATACTGGATATTGTGCAGTAATAGAAAAATAATTTATTTTCTAAGCTTTATCATGAATGATAAGCATAGAAGCTTAAGTTATTTCAGGTGATCGTGTTGATTTTTTCCACTCTGTTCATTCCTGATAGCTAGAAATTTTTTTTCTGAACAATGTCAATGGCACCTCTCTGCTGCTTCTTTGTAACTCCCTCGTGCCATCACTCCATTTTCAACAAAGCTAGACTTTTGAGTTCAGATTGAAAAAGTTCAGATCGAAACAAATGTATCTGTTATGTTAATTCAAGAGGGTTTTTTTTTCTGCTTTGTTCAACACATTTCAAAACTGAACATCCTTTGCTTTGTAATTTTTTTCTGGAGTTATGCCAGCCTTCAAAGACCATTGTTTTGACTATGTGTTTGGTGTTTGACTCGATTGTGCTCCCAGATAGAAATAGGCTTTATTTATTTTTGGTTTAATTGTTCATACAGAGCAGCTCCCCATTAATGGAGAAGCATGCAGAACAGCTACCTTTCCTCTTCATGGAAAAAAATAGCCTTTTTCATGTTCAAAAGGTGAATGTGAAGGCAAACCTACAAAAGAAAGCGTGTCTGCATCTGATTGCAGTGCCATGACCTTTACGACTTCCCAAATAAAAAGAAAAATCCTGCTGGACTAACCATACTTTGACTCTGATTGCTCATGTGTGATAATCTACATCCCTTTGGCGTAGGTAATTACATCTCATGTGGAATTGGATTGCTGCCTTAAGAAATGAAAAAAACCAAACCTCATATTTGCCTCTGAAATGCCAGGCTAATATTAAGACTAATACAAATGGTACCAAAATGTTCAATTGCAAGCTCTAAAAACATACCTTTTTTGTTTTATTTGCTTAAAATATTTTTTTTCTGTTGGGCTCAGTGTTGGGGTAAATACTGTAACAATCACTGAAGTCAATCACTTATATTCTACCTTCACCAAGCCAGGCAATTTTATTCATTTTAAATGGTTATGCCAAGTAATAAAAAATGAAATACATGATTTGTCAGCAAGTTACTTAATGCATCAGTCTAGGTAGTCCCACAAATTTCTGAAGAGTCTGATTTTTACTGCATGTTAAACATTATATTTGATGGCATATTGAGATTACATTGATTTGTTTATCTTTTTTACGGTTTCTTAGGTCTGCCATTCTGTGTCCATCAGGCCCTAAAAGCATTCCTCTTGCCAAGCCTGTCTGCCACCTGTAATACATAATGATGACAATTAAGCCAAAGAGAAAGAAATCAGTCCCTTTTTGTTTTCCTGAGAGAGGTTTTTCAGAAGCTTGATGCAGTCCTTGGTAGCAAGAATGAGGGGGAATTTAGCACTAACTCTGATGTTTCCAAGGCTTCTGTATATCCAGAGGAACACTCTCAAGGAGAAGCAGTTGTCTGATTCCAAGTTATTTGGGTGATGGGGCAGTCTCCTTCTGGTCAAGGTTCCTCTTCACTCTAACAGAAGTTTTTAGGGCTCTCTTGATGACCGAATAGAGGAACTATCCAAGAAGGCCAGTTTAATTTGGAAATGAAGCCACTAGCTTGTCCTGTAACGTGGCTCTTAAGGTGTTTAAACATGTATGGGGATCAGCTTCAGTCTCCCTTTATGTGTTGTCAAACACTGACACAAGTGACATGGTATTTTTTTCTTGAGCCGTCGCTAAGCATCATTAAAATCTCCATTCATTCAATTAAAGCTTAAAATTGCTGAGTTTCTCTTCTCTTCTGTAAGAATGGGGAAAGAAAGCGATTTTTCTGTCTCTCACTTAGACCACATTTCTGTTGACCTAGATGTGTAGTCTGGGTTCTGGTAGAAGCAAGCTGTACCTAGAACCATATTTCATGATGACTTCTGATGTTGAGTTCATTGTGGATACATTTAGAATTCCAGTCCCTAGATTAGTCAGTAAAATCCAGTGAACCAGAACATTTTGGGGATTTTGCCTAGATAATCTAGCTTTGTCACTCTCTTAGAGTTTTCTGTGACTTCAAAGCTCTGCTCTTTCTGTTGATTTACGAGGATATATTTTTTTCCATGACAAATATTTTATTCGTGCCCGTTTCTCCAGCACCCCATGAATTGCATGGGAGATGCTTCATGAGGGAGAATGTCTGTCCTGCCATCTGTCAGCCAGCAAGGCACTGTCAGAAATTAAATTATGTCCATTGGTCTGTCTGAAATGCAAAGCTCTATCCTATATACACTATGAGGAGAAAGCCCTACAAGTGGACTACAGGAAGCCCCTACCCCCTACTAGAATTACTGAATTCCAGTGAATATAGCAATGTCTGCTGATGGGAAGGGGAGGGAGAGGGGAAATTTTTCTCTAAACCTGGAGACAGTCTTGCAATATTTAAGTTAATACTATGAAAAGATATCACAGCATACATAAAACATGAAATGCCATACAGGAAGGCTTCTAATATTGCAGTAGCTTTGCAAAGACAGATGGTATAGCACAGACAAGAGACAATATTGCTTAGGCATTTGGTAGCTCACAGCCCTTCCCTAAACAATAGGGTTAGTTTAAAATCTACTAAAAACAAAGGAAATTCTGACTGCCTCCTGACCGGGTTGGAAGGAACCAGCTGTTTCTTTTAAAAATGCCTTGTAGCTCATCCTGTGCAAGATATCTTAATTCCTTCATTTCAAGAGTCAGACATCAGATTTGCCTCCAAACAAGTACCTTTTCCCAAGCAGTCAAGCAGTCCTCGTAATCAGCATTTCAGATGCCTGAAGGAATTCGGTATCTGGATGGACCTTGTAAAGAAGGTTCTTTTAAATAAAGCATATCAAACCATATATTCAAGGCTACTTTCAAAAACCCCTCAAGAAAACTAAGTCTAATGCTAACATACGAGTCTTTTCTACATAGGAACTTAATATGGTTGTGGCATTTTTTTAAAAAAAGATTGTTTTCCTTGTGGAATGGGACAGTCAGGTCAAACCTTAGCTTTTTCCTTTGTCCTGCAAATAAAATGACTGTTCCTGAAATTTGGAAATATCCAAATATCTTCCAGATGGATATTATAGCCTATATAAAACCTGTCAGCATTTATCCTGATGAATGTGTAAACAGTCAAGTGATAACTTTTTCCATTAACTCAGTGTGGAAAAATGTAAACCAGTTTGTTATATTTCTATATTTTCCGTCCTAAGGTGTTGGTAGATGTTCCTCTGCTTGCATGTGCATTTTTTTAACAAATGGTTCCAATAAAGGAAGGTTGGGCCCAAAGTCTCATATCTCCACAAGCACGAAAGCACTCAGATATAGCTGGAAGGAATTTTCTAGAGAAGGATGATTAGGGATCAGTTCTGATAATACTCACGGAACCTTCCTGGTCTATATGTGTTACATGGAAAAATTGTTCCTTAACAGCAACATCTTGGCTCTCTGTTTCCTCCTCACTGCCCACTCAGGGTGTAAATATCTAGATGAGATGCTAGTTCACTGATATCCTGCCAGAGGAAAAGACATGGGGAAGCAAGCTTTCAGCAATTCTGCATTTCTGAAGCACGAGGGAGAGATGGGGAGGGCTGTGCTAAGGTTGCTGAGGTCTGGTTTAGCAGAGTGAGCTGTTCAGAGAGCAGCTGGGTCCCAGCTCCACAGCTAAAAGTGGCTCAGCAGAGCTCTGTGCCTTTCTGATGTGATGGCCCCTTGGGAGCTGTGCTGCTTAAGCTCCTGGTGGCTGGCTCCTTTCCACCTCTCTGTCAGTCTCAGATCTTGATCCAGTCTCTGTCCCTGTAAGGGCTGCTGGCGGTTTCAAAGTGCGCTTTTGGCAGTGGGTACAAGCAAAAGCAATTATTTTTTTCTAGATAAAAGTACTTGGGGACTTATGCTCAGCTGCTCTGAATGACAGTAGGCTTACAGCTTTGATGGCAGCCTGTGTGTGCAGGTAGGTAGCTGAGCCTTCAGTTAACACCACGTTACGAAAAAGTAGCAAACCCACTGACGTGCTGGCTGGTGGAAGAGCACTAAGGACACGTGTATGGTTGTGTGGATGTCGTGAGGAACAGTTCCCTTGCCGACATGACCAAGCCTATTGAACCACAGTGCTCCTGCATTTGCTTCGAGGCACAGCAGCTCTCTCAGGAATGGCTGTCTCATGTCCCCAGGGCATTGGGCATCTCTTGCTGGTCACCTCCTCAAAGGAGAGCCACTTTACGTTACAAAAATGTAATGCAGGAGAAACAAAATTCTGCTGGTACTCAGAACCACAATTGCAGGCACACCTCTTGTTCATTCCTCTCTGGCTTAGATATTATGATACCTCCATAACCACTGAGCCTTTCCTAAAGACATCAATTCACAGCTCCCCATCACCTGCCTCTCTCTGAGCAGAGAGCTAAGCCCACCACCAGCACGGCCAGCCCTCAGCCCAAGACCACATGCTTGCCTAGCGTGAAAAGTGCAGGGAAGAGTGGCATTTAGGAAGACTTATTTGCACTTAAATACGCTTTTAATTATGCAATATGTTTTCAGAAACCTCATTAATTAGTCTTAGTACTTTTCTTTATTTTTCTTCCCGTTGTCACTGAACAATTACCCACACATTTGTTCATAAGTGGAAGTGTTATCCTTTGTGTGATTAGAGAATGCTATAATTGTAAAGGCCTCCAATTTCTAATCAGCCCTGAGCAACAAACTCCAAGATCAGACCTTGCATATGCAACTGTACACAAACCTCTGCACTGTGATGCTCAGAGGCATCTTTTTTCCTCTTTAATAAAGCTAACTCATTTTGATTTTGTCATTCTTGCTAGGACAAGATCTGTTATGCATAGAATGTGGGTGAGGTGATCTTGGGTTTATTTAGTGAAGCTTTGCACATCATCTCTGTTCCTCCCGTTACATGATGCAAAAACTGACTGGGACAGGGAAACGGGATCAGAGAGATGTGGGTTTTGCTCTTAAATCTGCAAGGGATTTATGGAGTGATTTTGCACCATCAGATAACCTCTGTGGCACTGTCTGCAAAACTAGGATAAAGATTTTTATTGCTTTCATGAAATGCTTTGAGCACTTTGCCTGAAAATGCATAACTTTTAATATTGGATATGGATCACTGAGGGAAAAAGGGTGGATTAGTAGCAAGTGCTGGTATTCATGCGTATTTGCTAACCTCAACAAGAAAAACAAAATATTAAGGAGATGAATGATAATATTTTTATTTGATGGAATGATATACTGTTTGTTAAGGGTGGCTGAAATACTTGTAACACAGTAAAATTTTACAATTTGTCTGATTTGCCGTAAGATATTAAGAAGTAAGATATCTCCATCTTTGCCTTAAGATAGTAAGATATTTCTGTCTTTTTCCTGATGAACTTTCCTGCTATTTGTCAGTGTGAAACAATCTTAGAAAATGAAATAAATAGGCAATACTTCAAGAGGAAATAGAAACTTTCCAATAATGACTGTGAGAAAATTTTCCAATTAGATTTGCCTATCAGTCACCTCAAATGAATATGACACTGAAAAGAGTGTTCTTTGAAATAAAAGCATTAGAGAGAAAAGAATGAAACCAACTCTTGTAAAGAAACACTAAAATACAATCTCTTCCTATTCCCTTGAGTCTCTGTGTGTGTCCTGATAAATGGGTGTATTTCACCTATATCAAGATTAGCTTAGAGAGCCTTTAATACAGGAAGATTTCGGCTGGTGAGTTAGGCTGAAAGATTTCTGTCTCAATACAATAACAGTATCCCAGCTGAAATCTTTATTGCAAACTAAAAATCCACTCTCTTTAATGTGTGTTCTGAAGTCTGTTTGATTTGTATCTGTCAGTGAAGTGAAAGGTAAAGGTGCAACCTGTGAGACCCTGGGTGGGGGAGGATGTGGGCATTGTATTGGAGGGCTTGCTGAGACTGAGTAAAAATGCCTGAGACTGGGAGTGGGACTAGCAATTCTTATGTGTCTAATGACCACTCTTAGTCTTACACCAGCATCATGCACACTTAGAAATTAGGTCTAACCTAAAAGGACATTATAAACTAGCAAAACAGTAATTCTTGCATTTAACCATAAACTACACTAAATTTCTTGAGGTGTTTTCATACATTTAAGTCTATAAATAACTCATCCACAGGACTCTAGGAGTTTTTCTGTGATGAAGATTGCATGTCAATGGGATGAACTGGCTCCTTCACTCTGCTGCTCTCTGGTATGTGATGCAGACATGAGACACCAAAGAAAGTGCAGCTCTTTAACCAACCTTGCTGTATTTAGTACAGTGAACATATCTTAGATGAATGAGCATTTGGATTGCATTGTCCATGAGCTGGGTTCTTGTCAACCACTGGTTTGGGAGATGGGACAATTTTCAGACTACCTGAGGCAAATACTTATTGATAACACATAGGTAACATGAAGCTATGGGTGGAACACTGAGTGACCTGTTTGGCAGCTGTGTGAAGTGGCCATCTATTGGTCAACTGTTTAGACTATTTAAACTTTCTGGAAACACTTGGAACAAGGAGAGTGCAGGAAAAGCTGATCCTGCAGTGAGATGCTGCAGTGTGCCCATTCTGCTGCGGAGTGCTGACATCTCATAGACTGCAGGCAAGGCACCACGAGCTGAGATTCAGCTCGCTTACCAGATCTACGCTTTGTCTCCCCACCACAGAGATTTTAGCAGACTTGCTGGTCATGTGTAGCACTGCTCAGGTCTGTCTGCAGAGTACAGAAGAAATAAAGTGAGCAGGCGTGAGAGCCAGGGTCTGCTCCCTCAGATTGGACCAGATCCATGAGCCCCTTGCTCTTGTCCAAGCCAGCAGCTCACAGAGGTCCTGCACACGCCTTGCTAAAGGCACAGCTCCCAGCACCTTTCTCACAGTATCACTGGGGATGGACTCTAGCTGGAGGCATAGGTCAGGGATTGGCACTCAGAAATCAGGGGCTGGGCTGGATCCTGATTCGGGAGAAAGAGAGGTGGAAGGGGCTGTGGTTCTTACACCCCTCAAATATTTTGTAGTCAGCTCAGCTAGTTAGGAAACTTATACAATTTGCTGGGATACAGAGGTTATAGGGTACCCTATCTACTTGCCATAAGTATTTTTGATGTTTAAAGAGAAAAATAGATATGTGGAATTTTCTTTCTGGAACTATTGACCAAGTTTCATTGTATTCAGAAGAAATGTTATAAGAAACTTTTCTTTTACCTAAATTTTTCATTGAAAACTCATCATTAAGAGCTTCTCTCAATTTTATTTTCTTTTCTATTCTTATGGTAAGAAAAGAACTTTGTTCTCTCTTTCTAGCAATGACCTCACGGGCCTACTGTAAAAAGAAATAGTTTTAAAGGCATTTATCTCTATATATGAAGGTTGACTTGAAACCACTGAAAAATGACCATATTGGAAACATTAGCTGACCCTCATTTTAACAGAACTAGTTGCTGATACTACCCTGAATAGGCACTGAAAAAAATCACCTCTTAGACCAGACAAGAAAAGTATCTGAAGTTTATGTGCAGATATATCTTCAGGATGGCCAAGAATTTTTAGGTGGGTTTGCTTTGTTTTTCATAAGATGTAAGTTTGGATAGAGCTACTTCAGTCTTGTGAACTAGAGTTATTTACTTCTAACCTTGGAAGATTTCAGTAATGTGCATTTCCACATCAAAGGGGTAAGAAAGGAGATATGGCCTTGCAGTAGTTTTTGTGGGTCATGATAAAATGGGTAATTTCCAAAATAAGAAAACAAAGAATGTGCAGCATTATTCTCCAGTGGCTTCAAGACAGGTAAACTAAATTTTAGTTACATAATTTCTCTGATAATATTTGTTCGTTTCAAAACTTCTGACAGTGTAGGCAAAGAACTGAATCTTGCAGCATACCCTGAAATTAACTAATTTGATTCAGAATAGTAAGGATAAAACTACTTAGGCCTAACAAAAAATTAACTGTCTTCCACATGGGAGTAAGCTTCCTCTGCCTTCATAGCCTCCTCTGGGCTGGAGAAGAGGCCTTGTGCTTAAGTGTAACTATGTCAGATTTTTGTATGCATAGACCAGCTCCTGGCACGCTCACAAGCTACTGGCACAAACTGGGGTTTGGTCTCGTTATGTTTGCTGTGAAATGTGGCTCGAGAAGTGTGGAGTGGCAGAGCGCAGCAGTTTCCCTGGGTGAAGGGTGTAGAAAGTGCTTTTCTTGGGGGTTAAGTCTTGAGTGACTCTTGAATACACCGCATCTGAAATGATGGACCGAAATCACCGCCGGTCAGAAGTTCCACCTCACGCGTTTGCTGTTTGGGAATACTGATCCCAGAGTGCTGAGACGGTCCATGGATGCGGCTTCATTTCAGTTTTGGGAAAAGAAAATCTTGATAGCCAGCTTCTTGTGTCTCCAGCAACCAGCCTCTGCTCTAATGAGTTATTATCCTCAGATCATTTGCAGTAGTGCCTGATTTCTTTCTAGGAAAAGGTCCAAGGAAGCATTTTTAAAAGCTTACAATTTGCTGTGGTCTTTAAGTACTATATGCCTTTGGAACACTTTTTACACCAAAAAAAATACAAGTTTTTTAAAAAGCCACTGGCTGTTGTAACGGCTTTTCATCCACTGCTGTTAAAAGGACTTTCTTAGATTCTTTTTGAGGGGAATTCAAATGGGAAAGGAAGATTATGAGCATTTTTTTATCAAATAACTTGGAGCAGAGGCACATACGCTTTTCACAAAAGTATTCACTTTTCTTTTAGCTTGAAACTTGCACATAATTCATACAACAGAACTTTTTACAGCTGATTTGTTTTTCTCAATACAGCTGCAGAAGTGAGCTTCTTACATAAAAACTGAGAAGGAGATTTAAGTGGGTAATGAAATAGATGCTTTTCCAGAGGTTAAAATATTGAACTGGATGGGATTGTCCACTACCCATATCATGGATGCTGTACATTAGAATTGGCCAACAGTCACACTTTTCTGCTGTCGAATTTGGCATGATTGTGAAGTGCTAGAAGTGTGTTTCTTACAAGCTGTGTTTATGATGGCCTGTATTTTTCCAAAATCTCCTCGAGTCTTCCTGGCATTTCTCTAATGTCAGCAATAAGTCACAACTGTCCTATAAATTTGCACATGGCCAGTCTTGTCATGTAACTATAGCCTTGCAAATATTGTTGAGTATTAAAGGAAAACAAACCCAAGCCCCTAACCTGCCTCCTTTGACACTGGACCCTATTCATCTCTGTGTGACCAAATGGAAAGTGACAAGCCCTTCTTCACAACACGCTGGCTGTGTGAGCAAGTGTTGATAGCACGGCTTGAAAGACACAGCCTGGTGCCACCATGCCCAGCTGTTTCTTCACTAGTTACCATTGTGCTGCCTCTCTTTTCAGGTTGGCAAGTGTGCTTCTAAGTAGCCTCACATTTTGTCTCCAGGGTACTCTATCTTTGGTGCTGCTTGCCAGTACAATAGATGAGCCTCTTTCCCAATGCTGAATGTGACGCTTTTGTGTAGACTTAATCTTTGGTGAAACAGGTTCATCCCTGCTGCTTACAAAATTTGCAGAACTCAGTGCCAAGAAGTGCATCTGCTGTTGGCCCTGTCACTTTGCTCTACTGAAACAACACTCATTTTGTTTCTGGTCTCTGCTGTCCTGATTTACTAGATGCAGTTTGAGGAGAATAATTCATTTTTATGCTTTGTCATTTTAATGCTTTTTTTACTTACTTATCTTGTTGAATTTTCACTACACAAAAAACCAGCTTGATGTCCTGATATAGAGGCTTTCCCAAAACAGTGTTATATCCCCAGCCTCGGTCAGCCCAGTGTGTCCTTTGCATGCAGTGACATGGCCAGGGTTTAAGCTCTGATTTTTGCTGTTGCCTTTCTTCTATTTACCCATGGCACCTGGCTCTGCTGTGCCTTGTATGGCAAATGTGTTCCTGAGACCAGCCCCAAATATCTTTGTTTCCTTATGGATTCAAGCTGCGTGCAAATCCGTTTTGATCCTGTGGGATTTGGGTAGTGGGTATTAGACTCCTGTAAAATATACTCTGCACAAGCTCAGACAGGAGATACCACTGCAATACATGCAGAAACCCCATGCCTTGTATCAAGTCCATGCCTGATGGAACAGCTGGCAAATTTGATTTTGTACCCAGCATGAAGCAACTTCCAAAAGTTATCATACATGTGGGGTGAACGCGTTCCTTTTTATTCCATGTTAGTTTGCATTAGGCATCACAGTAACTGAGTGAACTGATTACATCCACACTCGTATTTAATTCACCCAACATTTGCAATCCATGACTTCCTGTCAAATGTTTATTTGCACTACATTTCCACTGGCATGAAACATGCTAAAGAAGATCCATTTATAGCATTTATAGCCACCTTTAGAAGCTCTGACAAGACAAGAACTCTGCATAGCTCTTTCTAATTCAAAGTTTAACCTTTTTCAGAGCATTAGCTGTCTGAGAGCTCTCCCTTATCTTTAACATATTCTGTGCTCACAAACAACCAAGAAAGGCCGAGGCTCATGTCAAATGCTATGAAGCAGAGATGATAATATGAGAGGAGAGAATATTTTTTGTGGTGAGCTCCTCCTAATCTAGGCTCTGAGTTTCCTACCCTGTGTTTCAGTTATAAGCAAGGATGTCCATGTGTTGGCTGTGCTTCAGTCTTTGCCAAGGACAGCAATCTGAGAGTAGCAGATTACTGTCCTAAAATTACAGAAGTCAAAGAGGGAAAAGGTTGCTTGTCAAGTCCAAACACTGCAGAGTTGTCTCCTGCTCCATGCTGTCTGCTGCTTTGTGCAGACTGCTTTTTAAAGCCTCTGGCTCTTTCCGTGTCTCTTGTGAGACAAATCTTTGCTTTAAAAAAATCTCAGCTGACAACCGTCCTGAAGTATGACTCCTTGCTTAGCTGTTACAATACTTCCCCCTCTTCTGCTGTAAATGCTTAAAAGGGTAGTGCATCACATTGAAGATTTAAGAAGAAAGTGGGATAAACTGCTCCTTACAGTGTAACCGGCACCATTGTTGCAACCTTTATCGAAGACCTGGTATTTAACAGAATTTTATGTCTCCTCCCTCACAGTGCAATTGAAGGAAATTGTTGCTTTGCTGATCCCTATTACCACAGTATCCCTGAGCAACAGCAGAACATGATGCAAAACTAACAGGTCTCCTGAGATACACTTCTGAAATAACTGCAGCAGAACTGCTCATTTGCTTGGTTTCTGAGAGGACCAAACTTTGGGGTTTTTTTTTAGTATGTCTGGCTGCAATACAAGGAAGGAAGAGGAGCATCAGCTCCTCTTTTAAACCCTATCTTGTGAAAAGCTGAATCTGAGGGCACAGCCACAAGCATGATTATGTAGGCTGGCACCCGCTGTCTTCTGATAATCTCCTCAACACTGCCCTGGAAGTGCTGGGAGTTCTGAGTCCTCTGTAATGCTGTCTGGAGACTGAACTTGAAGCCATGTTCTCCCACTCCATTAAATAGCTGTTTGTCTCTATTGGTATGTATAGAATAGTGCCATATTTATACTAACTAAAGTGAGATCAGAAGAACCTTTGGTAAAGTTTTAATTCTTTCAATCAAAGTAAAGATTGAAATGCCTCTTTCTCTTGTGACACTGAGTAATTACCATGGACTAAATATCCGTATTTTATCTTGTTTTTTTCCCCTACCAGTCAGCTATGTCTGTAAGTACACAGACATATTCTTTCTTCCATTGTTTATCTGGTGCCTTTTCTCCTTATGGCATTCTAGTGTTAGCATGTCCCTTTGGATTGTAAGCCTTGCAAGGTAGGACTTTGTGGATGGGATTAATTCTTCCCAGGTGAACTGGCTAAATGTTAAGCATCTAGTTCAAACTCTGTCTAGATTCCCTCCATAGCCAGTGAAAAATGACAGATATGAGCATGGATACACCATCCCAGCCCTTTTACACATCTCAGCGAGGGTGGGCAGACTCACCTCTTTAGAGATGGATTTCTCTCTGTATTGCATAGCACGTTTTCATATGCTTGAGACCAGGGTCCAAATTCTAGTATCACTCTCTAGATCCCTGTTTGGGATCTACCAGGTAAGCTAGCTCTGAGCAAGTGGGAAGTCTTCTGATTCTTGAGTCATCAGTAACTCATTTTGGGTAGGAATTTAGTGTCGGGCTGAGTTTTTTAACGTTGAAAGCTGTGTTCTGTAGCATGCAGTGGTGGAACAGGATGATTAACACGACAGTGTGGGGCAATGATATACTCTAACAAAAGGTGCTGCTGGCTGGGGTGTAACCTAAGGTAAAAAACTGCCCACTCTCCAACTTATTCCACTCCTTTTACCCATCTTCCTTACCTGGCAGCTTGTTGTGTTTTGCCTGTGACCATCAGTGAGATGTGATGTCTGATAAAGGCCAGCTGTGGCCCTTGTTCTCCATAGACCTGCTTAGACACCTTGGTGGACTTTCAGTAGCTGAACCTCAAATATATCTAATGGTCTAGGAAGGCAGACGGGCTTTCTAATCCTGCGGCTCACACTCAGCTGGCAATGTCCTGCTGACCTCATTAAAGGGGAACTCCCATTGAACTCAAACTTGTAATGCAATCAGGATTAAAGGTTTGACCTTAACAATTCATCAGTCAGCCATTTGATGAAAATGATAGTCACTCATTTCTGATCTATGTGGCTTTCTCATGTACTTTGGCATTTTTCCCTTGAACTACCTCTCTGTCCACCGTGACACAGACCAACAAGAAGCCAGACTTTGCCCAGAGCTGTTACAGGAGTTAGACAGTAGAGGGTGCAATGTGAGCAATAAATTTATCTTCTAGACATTGTCTCTCCTTTGATCACAGTCAGCTTTCTGACTCACCCACTAGAATGAGTCCACAGTCAACACCTGAGCAATGGTACCATGAAGGTAGTCCATGGCCAGCTTGTGAAGCTGATGGAATAACTAAACAGCCAGGTTTCAGCAGTGTTTTGCAAGTAATAAATTGCATATTCTTTCAATCTCTTACTCAGCATAGTCCTTACCATATAACCTCTGGATGCTAATGTGGATAATCTAGATAGAATGCGAAGACTGCTCTTCCTCTCATCTTTCCAAATCCTGAACTGTTCGAATATTCATATGCTTTTTATAATTCTGGCTGTGGACCAAGATCATGAATCAACCTGTTCTTGGTTTTGTTAAAGAAGGATCATGAATTATTCATACCCTGGCAAAAGGCACAATGAAATAATTAGGCATTAATTATGCACTGTAAATCAACCATGAAAGGAGCAACTTCCAAGCTGAGACTATATTTCTTAAAGATTTGTATCCATGTAGATCATAAATATCTGGCAGTTAGTTTGCTGGGTTTCTGAAATACAAACAAGGCTCATCTTTTTGGCAACTTGTGATGAGCTGAAGAATGTGAAGAGAAGCTGTAATTATCCCTCTGCATCTTTTCATCTTAATATAGGTTCTTGGGTTAGAGAGCATTAGATTTAGACTGTCTGACAAAGTCAAACTCTAATCTGGCAAATAAAAGATAATAACAGAAGAAGTAAATTACAGTTTCATGATTAGTTGGTATAAACATGTGGCAAAGCAAGGCAAGAGTTAAACTTTCGATATGGGTAATAGGAATCATCAATTCCTCTGTTAGTCATCTTTCAGACCAGGTCTATGAAGGCAGCCAGCATACAGTGGTTTCTTTCAGCTAATTGAATTAGTGCAGTGTGACAATACTTGATATTTTTTTTTTCGGTAGAGGAATGTGAAAAGATTCAGTTTAATGAAGATTTACATAGGCATTAGCAGGAATATATTTTTAAGTTGCTGATCATATGGGCTTCCATATCTTCAACCTGCATTTTGGCTGTTTAGAGGTGATCACTTCTCTCTGGCCTCCATCATTATTAAATAAAAGATGGATCACAAAAGAATTGTAAAAAGCCCACAATGAACCCAAAACACCTCTCGTTCCAGAACTTCATGTTCACTAAATAGCTTTATGTAAAGTGGAGTAGTTATGACTGTTGTAGTACAGTTTCCTTGGGATACGAAGACCAGCCCACGCAAGGAAACGGACACCTGGCTGAATCAAAGATGTTGACCCACTCTAAATGTCTTAGAGTAGACAATATCAGCATTTATGTTTTGCTAATTGCACATGTCCGACTTACCAGACTTTAAAATACGTGATGACCTGTTAAACACACTCATTAAACAGGCTCAAACCCGAGACACCCACAACCCACATACACCACAGCCACTGTTAGACTGAAATCACAGACTGAAGCTTTCTGGCCACAGTGCAGCTACTTTGAAAAATCCAGCATTAGCCTACACAACTGGACGTACACTGTTCACAGTTCTGTATAGTCCGTGAACTACTGGAAAGGAATGATGAAAACACCTCCTTGCAGGAGAAATTTGAACCATCTCCAATGCAAACATGAAAGCACAAAAAATAAGTGCAGAAATGGTGTTATTATAGCAACACAGTTGCATGCTGATGTTAGGAAACACATCCCTTATAAACTTATGAACCTACGTGTTCTTGGAAGAGCGCCGTTAATACCACAAAAACTGCCTCAGGGTGTATGTCGGATCATAGCTGTGCTTCATTTGGAAAAAAAAAGTACAATTGTGCTAAAAGGACATGAGAAGGGAAAGCTGTTCACCTCAAGCAGCATTGAAAATGAGCAACTCCTACTGATAAATTCACAGTGGAGTCTGAAAACATATCCTTTTAAACAGGAAAAGGAAGCTATTGCAGGCTAGCACAGCCACTGGGGGAAAAAGTGCAATCAGAGGATCAAAATGAGCGTGTTATACCTGGGTACTGGAATCCAAAGGTGGTTTAAATCTGGGTGGTGTGATGGGAACAGAGATTGCTTGGAGTTATCCTGCTTTTGCAGTCAGACACAGTTTTTACAGATACCTCTGCATTGCCATGTCTGCTCTCATACCACTTGTACTACTTAGCTAGAGTACAGTCTTGATTAATAGTGGCAATAAGTATCAAGCAGACTCTTTCTGTCATTTGTTCAGGATTCTCCAGAAATACTGCTGGCTAGATTTTTCACCAGAGGTGAAATCAACAGCAAAGCCTTTCCATTGTGTATAAATTCCTTTTCTAGTGCCATAAGTACAGACTGAAAGATCAATATTGTCTCAAAAAATGAAGCTACATGGCATACTGGCAACATTAGGGCATTCCTAAAATCTTTGAAATGCCTTGCTTTTGTTTCAGTCACAAGAGTCACAGCATTCATCAGCACTGATTTTTCAGAGGGCCATTTAAAAACTATAAACAACTTCATGGGCTTGCAGACTTGACTGAATTTTAAGACACTATCGTAGGTTGTTTAAAAGGCATATAATGACCAATCTCTAAATATGTCACTCAAAATCTTATGACCTTATGTCTGTAGCAGCTATAACAGCCTTTACATAAATATCTGAGGAATTTTCATTTTGAGATTAGTGTATATATTTGTGTTTTGACTGCAGGTTGGAAGGTCTGGCCCAATTTTCCTCATGGTCTTCTCTTCCATCTAATATATTTGCGCTGGTTTATGGCATGACTGATTGTGCCCTTCCTTAGCCCTCACCTCTGAATCCTGGTGAAAGGGATTGTGACTAGTACCTTCCAATCGGTTGTTCAGGAAGAGATGATGACAAGTCTCTGCTGTTAGGTGTTTTTGCATGACTGATTTAGTAGCACCCCCCTTCTAGAGAAAACACTGTTTGCAAGAGGAGCTTGACTGCAAAGACCCAAGCAGACCACCAGCTGTTTAGGCGTGGGTCTAATGCTGACCTCTTTTAAGTAAGAAAGATAAGCTGCATTCTGCTTTGCTCCACTGCTACCTCCTGCATGGCCTGGGTGGTCTGTGCCAGTGGGTCTGCTGCCAGAGCAAGGGCCCCTGTAAATCCTCAAATACACATCTCCCAAATGAAATACTGAGGCAATCTCCTCTGTAAGCAGTTTCAGGCTAGACTGCTGAGTCTTGCTTTGGTTACACACATAAGAACTGATGCTGTTAAGTCCATAATAATACATGGTAAGAAATAGAGGTGTTTGTATTTGATGTCAACCCACCTCTGAACTAATTGCTGGTGGATTACACACGGGCTTGCCTTCTCTGAGGCAGTCCTGGTCCTGGGCACTGCTGGCCTGTGAACCACAGGAAACAAAAGCCAGAGTTTATAGAACAGGAAACCTCCCCACAAGCCTGGCCTCATTTGAGGCACGCTCTGCTCCCAGGATAGGAGTGCCCAAGCCCGGGGCTCTCTGACTTCTCCTCCCTCCTGCTCTGGGGAGATGCTCCTGGCATGGACATCCCATCAGCCCATGCAAAAGCAGCTGCCTGTGTCCCCCTGCTCACAGGGGCCTCTAAATGGCCATATGTGCAAATGTGTGCATATACACACCCCCCCAAAAATGGTCACTGGAAGAAAAGACAAAGCAGACAAAATAGTGGTAGCTGTCTGCTTTCATTTCTGATTGTTTGCCAACATTATGGGCTGTGTCCAGCAAGTGTTTTGTTTATGGCATTCTCTGGGGAGCTACTGGAGTGACTGAGCATTGGCCATACCTTTGGAAATTCACACACCTGTAGAAAGCTTTCATGGAAGAAGAGAAGAATTTGTCATATACTAGTGGCTAGGACTGGGCTTGATGGGTATTTCTTCTTTGAAAGGTTTTACATAACAAATAAATAGCTTTTATTTCTCAATAACATGAATTGCTCAGGGGAGCACATAACTCTTTACAACAAATACAGAAAAGGAAGAAATAATCTTTGGTGGATGTTATCCACAAATCTGTTGGTTCTGTTTACACAAAACTTATTTATAAATGACCAGGGAGGCAGGCTGAATGCAAAGTCCTCGGCCTAACTGGAAAAAGAAGTGGCAATGGAACTTTCCTCCCCACCCCTTGCATGTTGACAGCTCAGCCAGCTCCATGGGCAACTCTACTGTTTCTAATCTTATAAAATTGATTTTTACCGTCACTGTTTCTTGTAGTGGTGAGGTAAATGCCTTAATGCACCATGATCACAATCTGTTTCTTTGTTTGTTATGGTACTTTCCTGAACCCTCTACTTGTGTAGAGACCCTTCTCATGCCGAATGCCCCAAAAACGTGGTTCAGGACACACTCCATGACCCAGAGGGCCAACATCTGAGAAAAACTGGCTGCATTTGTACAACATTTGAGCTGTCAGATTCAGAAGTTGCATCCCCAGATAGAAGACTCTGTCTCACTTGGTTCAAGCAATTCAAAGGAGCCTTTTTTTTTGGCAGAGGAACATTGATCTATTGAAATAAAAATCTTACGATTTTTTTTGTTAGCTAGAGGTAAAATGAAAGTTGTGGTTGTTCTAAGCTGTTATCAGCTTCCTGATACTATTAAGAGGGATCATTACCATGCATATTCAAATTTAAGTAGCTACATAGAATTTTCAGGAAAAATTCATGTCTGATGTGAGATTGAGTTTAGGTAATTCGGAAGGAAATAAAGATTTAGATGTGTAACTACTGGTACCTGTTCCAGCTGCCAAGGAGTTGAAACATATTATCAAAATAATAAAGTGCCTCATAGAAGAAGCTTCCTGCATTAGGCTGTGATATGAGATGGGACCAGCAAAACTGCAGAACAACAGTAATAAATTATGAACTATTGCCTGCTGCCAATTTTTTAGGAGAAAGCTAAAGGTAAGAATGCCTGCGATGTTAGAAACTTATATTGTAATTGCTGGGAAAATGCAATTCTGCAGAAAAAGTTGTATGAAAATCCAGCATGGGACCCTGGGGCTGCCACGGTTTCGTGTAAATTGGGCCCTGCCTGGTTATGATAGAAAATATTGCTCTCAGACGAGGGGTATCTAATTGGCTTTGTGCTTAAATGAACTTGTGACTGTTCTTTACACCGCGACATCTCCAGAGGTGGAAGCATAGCTGGAAGAATGGAGAGAGTGATGGAAATAAGGATGTTGAGCTGATGACTTCATTTGAGAATGTCTCTGGCAGGTGGCAGTCCTGACAGGCTAAATGGGAAATGGAAGATCAGGAAAGTGGAGCTGAGGGAGGTCTTGCAGCCTAACAATGTCCTGCTGATTTAGGGAAACCTGCAGGTTTTTCTGATGGTACAGGATACCCCAGAGATTAATCAGACATTTCATAACATTCTATATTGCTCTATGTTCCTCAGTATTACTCCATATTATTAAACACACCTTCTGAACTATATAGATGCTGACAGAAATTGTTGCTAATCTGGGCTGTAGGAAGGAAGTTGTGGGTAGGATGTCTCTCACAAGAGCGAGCTAGAAGAGTCTGTTGCTATGTTGTGCTGGGCAGAGGGATAAAATTAAAGACCACAGGTCAGTTCATCTTGTGCCATCCTGTGAAGGACACCCTGACAGGCTCTTTGACGCTGTGTAGCTATTGAACAACACAAGAAGAACTTTGTTTTCAGATCTTTTTAAAGCTTCAGCACACTGCTGTTGCTATATAATCATCGAGCTACTGAGGCCGCAGATGCCTGCGTAACAACCCTGCGGCTTGTCCTAGAGGTCGCGAGGTCAATCCCACTCTTGTTCCTATTTAGTGCCCCACACATCACATGTGTAACTGGAGACTGTGTGTGCTCGGAGAGTGGAATCCCATCCTCGAAATTAGATGCTTTGTTGGGAACGGTTTTTGTGCCGGGACAGGCTGTGGCTGGATAAATTTACTCTACAATCACTTACTGCTGTATGAATGGCCCTACTGATAAAGCTTTTGTGTTTGTGTGCTTGCTAACTTCAAAGAACACTATTGCCTATATTAATGCAGATCAGATTTCAGGAGCTGCATTAAAATCCAGGAAGGACCAGATGGCTGGCTGTTTGAAGAAGAACTTTCATGTTTAGCTTTTAAAAAGGAAAAAAACCCCAACAACCCCAACACCTTAAAAACATCAACTAATAGCAATTTTAGATTGACATTTTTGTTTTAACCACTGCTTTATTTTCGCTTCCTGCTCACTTCTAAACTAAATGTCAATTCATACTGCTGAAACTTGTCACAGCCTCAAATTAAAATCCTTGAAGCATTCTGTTTTTTATTTCCTACATATCATACTTCCTCAGCATCGTCCTTGGATGGTACTATTTGTGGTTCAGTGAGGACAGAGCTACCCTTTAAATGCTGGCAGAAAGCCCCCCCTTCCCCCCAACAAATCTTGTCTGGCAGTTTCACTTAGTAAGCTAAATCACACAAGCTGAATAGACAATGGTACATTGCTGCTGTACCTGTAGGTCCCATGAGCAGGACTGACAGCCCTACCAGCTCCATCACCAGCACTCAGAGACTCCCTCTCGTCTCTCACCTGACTTTCATCCCTTCCCTGACACCCCTCAAGCCTTCAGAAGCTCATATTTAAGAGCACATGGGAATGCACACTGCACTTGGGTTTTCACATGCAGAAAATACTTATCAGGGTACCTGTTAATTTGAGAAGCTAATAAAATAAGCTTAGGTGGTAAAGAAATCTGGAACGGGGAGCAGTGGAGTGAGGAACTGAAAGGAAAGATATTAGTCACTTGACTGCTGCTTGGATGAGACAATGATGTTGCGGTAATGAGTGTCAGGAATGTACATTTTATGGAAATTGCAGAGTTTGGTATTTGGGCTTCTGTGGAAATGTAAAAATAGAATGGAATCATAATAGGATCCTACAGAAACTTTGAAAGATTACAATAGAAATGCCATATACAATATACAGTATATGGTTTCATTTAAAACAATTTTATAGATAGCTATAGCTAGATTACAAAAAAACCTCACTTTGACTCTAGATCTTGTTAAAAAACATCTTCTGGATATTTCCAGAGTATCAAGAAAGCAAAGGGTGGAGATGGTAAAAAGATGGTTCTGTCGTGATTCCTGACCAGATGTAAGATTTTTGGTATTTTCACAGCTATCTAGCTACAGCTCAGTGAATAGTTCCCAATAAGTAATTGAGCAGATTCTGTTCTTTGCTGTTCATGGGATTAACCAAAGGAAGATGCCGACTTCCTTCACCTCCCCCAAAACTAATTTTGAGACCTTTTTTTCAGTTCCTATACACAAAAAATACACACTGTGCTAGAAAAATAAGGCCATTCTTCATAAGATTGTTGTAATAATAAAGTTCAGCAATGACTGTGAGATATAGAGATATGACAGAGAGCCAGAAATGTACTTTGCTGCTGCCAAATACACCTCATCTCATGTAAATTGCCAGTTTCTTTCAATAGTTGGGATTACTATGTCTCTTCCCTGGAGAAACTTAAGTGAAGCTACTTTATCTTTTGATGTACTTAGATCTGAGTATATCTCCAGCTGGAAAAAAAACAAACAAACATTCCAAAGAATGTGTTCTGACTTGTGCATTTAAAAATCAAAATCATATGCAACGCTTTGGATAAAACATATTGGTTTTGCAATATGGTGTAATTTTGTTCACATTTGCACTTCAAAAGGCTGTAGCGGGGAAATCCTAACTCCACTGCTGATGAAGTTTCTAATAAATCAGTCTTGAATATATCCTGCAGTGCTTAGCTACAAAAGATGGACTCTGTGCTGCTTGGCCAGTCTGTTGATGTTTGCGTTGCCGTGAAATTGCAGACTCAGCGACATCCAGCGGGCTGCTGCCGACCACAAGTTCTGAGCTACTGTACTGGCCTTGCTCAACAAACACACTCGCTATTTTGGACTCAAAGGCAGTTTACCAACCAGTCCGTACACTCTTTGGTTGACATTCCCAGAAGTTACCATGTATTTGGAGGGTTGCTTAATGTATAGCTGGTAGGTATTTTTGAACAGAGCTGAACGTTTTGTAACACTTCTGCTGACTTTTTTAACCCATAAGTGAATCACGGAAAATAACATCTGCTCCTTGCTGTGGGGTTAGAAATGTGATCTTTTTTTGGATGTTTATGTGGCGCACTCTGATAGGAATCTCTTTAAGCTGTACCAAATCAAAACAGAGCTTGGCCCATGGCACATAGTCCTGTGATTTACAGGCTGGAACACGTTCCAGTTCCAGCCTCCCTAGTAACTCAGGCTTTCAGCTGGAAATACAATCTCCATATCTCTGAAGTTGGGAGAAATTACTAATCAGAGTACTTTTCCCCTAGGTGTTCTCTCCTGGGGAAAGAAATAAAATAGGAGCAGGGAGGGACTGGAGTGGTATTGTAGATAATTAGGTGCCCACAAAGCCGCTGTATCTCTTTCCTCCTCAGCAGGATAGCTGGGATAAGAAAATAAGATGGAAATACTTGAGGTGTTTTTCCACAAAAAGGAAATTTAATAAACCAAAGGCAAAGGTCACAAATGTAAGCAAAGGGAAAGATTTATTCTCTACTTCCCATTTTTTGGGAAGCAGGACTTCAGTGCACATAGTAATAACAAATGCCCTCTCCCTCACGTCCTGCCTTTCCCCTAGCTTCTTTTGCTGAGCAGATGCCATACAGAATATCCCTTTGCTCTGCTTGGGTCACCTGTCCTGGCTGTGTCTCCTCCCGAGATCTTGACCACCCCTGCCCCACTGGTGAGAGGGGAACGTTGGAGAGACAGCCTTGGTGCTGTGCCGCTGCGTTATCAACTCCTTTGTAGCACCAACACACAGCACAGCACTATCAGGGCTGCTGTGGGGAAAGCCAGCTGCATCCCAGCCTGCCCAATACAGCTGAAGCATTCTTATCAGAGTACCCTGCCTGCTGCCTTATCAGAGCTCTTCTCTTGGTATCTGTCATCTTGCTGTTGCCTGAACACCGCCCATAAATATTTCTTTTCAAAGTGTACCTTAGCCTTCCTGCGGTACATTTTAGGAGCTTAAGTGTGTATAAGCTAAACATGCTGAGTGCCAAAAATCAGTCAGCTCATATATAGAATAGGTCAGTGGGAGAGCAGATAATTTTTTATTGTGAGAAAGAAGTGTTTGCAACTCCTCTCAGATAATAGTTCTGCAATGCTTTTATTTCTACTTTTGAGAATAATTGCTCACCTTTAGAACAATGTCTTTGTCTGGAAAAACTCATTCTCATGTGCAGCTGTTTGTTATAGAAACAAGCACCTGAAAACAAGAGATTGTAAAAGAAAGCAGGTTTGCAGCCTCACACTGGTGGGGTTTTTTTCCCCCACTCAAGCTGTGATTACCATGATATCCACCTGGTGTGGGAACAGACAGTGCCATGCTCCCAGCTGAGCTTAAACTAGGACAGGCTATATCCTTTCTGTCTGCCTAAACACCACAAAGTGAGCCGTAGGACCACAGGCTCTCGGCTGTTGAGCAGACAGATCATGGCTGAAGCAAGTGTGTGCACTAATTCACTGCAGTTGAAGGCCCAGCATTCCCAATTTACGAGATTTCTCCATGTTCCCATACGTTTATCAGCCTACAGCTGAACCTTTTTGTCATGAGGCAGGGAAAGGAAGGTGGTAGGTCAGCTGAAGGCAGTGCCATCAGAACCAGCAGTTTCTCTTTGGAGAAGGCCATCCTAGCTGGGAGATTTGCCTAGTTTCTGGTCTTTGTACATGCTAAATGCTGTAAATGGAAGAGAGAGGAGGAAGCAGTCTGGACAGTATCTGTTGGTTGCTGGGCAGTGCTTTTACTCAGAAGATGACTTGAAGAAGTTTCTGTGTGCCTGTTGAGCATCAAGAGGATTTGAGGTATCAAAAAGAGTTAAATCTCAGTTCCAGTTGTGTTTCTTAAGTTTCATGGTTAATCAGAATCTATCAAAATTGAAAGAACATGAAACTGCAACAGAATGTACAGTGCAAGCAAACAAGACACAAAGAACAGGCATGCTTACTGCAAAGTGAGAACCACATTGCTTTAATGGCTTTTCACCGAAAATCTGCAGACTTATGAGTGATTCTGCAAACTGTGAATATTGCCCAAGAGGAATGCTTGGATGTTACAAGAAAACATAAAAAGTTGAGCCACAGAGAACCTGCCTCCCATCATTAAATAACACAGCTGGCTTATGTTCACACTAATACTTTCCTGGGGAATTTTCTCTCTGCATCACTTGAAGCCCTCACCATCCTGTGTTGACCTTTTCCATTTTGTGCGTGGTCTGTGTTTTTAGTGGAACTGAACTTAATGTGCCTGCTCTGTTTTGGTTACACCTAGAGGTGGGCACGACCGGTTTTGGATTTGCTGCATTTTAAATTAAATGTTTTTTCTGTCTTCTGTAAAAACCCCAACGCCCCCTGACCATAGAAAATGTTTTAAGTTTTTTTTTTCTGTGTGTATGTGAGCTTCCACCCACTGCTCTAGTTCCTGCTTTCAGCCAAAGCATCAAGGGGAAGACAGCAAAAAGAGAAGGCAAATGCAAAGCAGTAATTTCATAACAAGGGCCTACAGGCATGAAAAGCAGAAGCTTCACTGGCTTTCCACTTATGCCCTCGGCCTTGAAATGTTGAATGTTTCTTTCTTATTTCAAAGGCTGGATTTCTTGATTTTTCTTCCTTTGCCACAGTAAAAAAACCCCACTTCATCTGGACTCTGTAGTGAAAAACCAAAAGTTTAATCAGTATTCTAAACTTTGCACAGTTCTGTGGATCATGGCAGCAACTGTCATCGCAATTAAGTTCAATTAAAGAAACAGGATTTTAATTAGAGAAATTACTTGTATTGTAGTAGGGTAAAACTGGGAACAAAGCCCTTACAAACAGTGCTGCAAGCCTTCATCAGAGAGTCAGGGTAATGAGCAATTTCATCTACAAGAATGCTATGCAATGGCTCTTGACGTCTTCTCAAACACCAATATGTAAATGTTCATCAGGAACTAATGAAGTCCAAGAAAAATCCAATGGAGTCCAGGAAAATTACACCTAAATCCTAATGGGACTCAGTGAGAGAGCGCAGGGATTTTTTAGCATAGAACCCTGGATTTTAGCAAATGTTCCTTGTTCATTTTTGGCAACCATGACCAGTCACACTTTTTCTAAAGATCCACCCATCATCCAGCAAAAAAATTATAAAATTCCTATCTGCTGCCCAGTAGTCTGGAAGTTGCACAGTATTTGCTTTTTCATTTCTTTTCAGTATCTGACAAAGCAAGCAGTGGAAATGCTTATTCCAAATATAGTAGAGTGCATCTTTGTCAATATGACTGTGACTTCAGGAGATATTAATTTTAGATCTGTTGCCGGGATTTCTACCCAGCACTTGATCTGCCTCGTTACTCCCTTTCCCTACAAATTACACATCTATGGTGAATACTCGTAGTTCAGCCAGCAGAGCAAAGAGATGAGAACTAAGTCAGTTTTTGGTGATGATGAAAACATCTCTTCTGCAGTGCTTTCCAATAGCTCCTTCTAAATTTTTTCTGCAGCTGTGCCGTATGTTTCCTTCTGAAGGACAGGTGTACTCCTCTTGGCACGTGCTGAATACAGAAATGGTAAGGATGGTTTTCTGGTGGAAGGCTCTCACCTGTTTGAGAATAGCTCATGTTTGTGGACAACATATAATTTAGTGTGTGAAGTCTTAAATTAAGATACTGGTCTTGCACACAAAAGCCAGGTCTCTTCACTTGCTTCACAAATTACTTATTATGGCTTTGCTGCTCTGTATATGTACAGAAAAAGAAGTCACTACCTTTAGGTATTGTATTGATACATAGTGCAGATAAACATTCCCACTAACTCGAGTAGGATCTTATCTTTAAAAGAAACACAGTTGCTGGATTAATCATAAATAAATTTTGTGGTTATCCTGGAAAGTGGATGCTTCCACTGTTTTCTCAGAAAACCCCAGACTGATGAAACTACCTTCCTGCTGGCTTAAAAGGAACTTTTAAAAATATATTTTGTACTTATGTGAATTGAATCTTTGTATGGGAGATCTCAATAACATATAGAACTCCCAGATTTCAGCAGGAAATGGAGAATATTATTTGAGTTTTCTTCTGATTTACTTTCACTACTTTTTCATGGTGACTGAGTTAGATCAAACGCATTTGAAAAAACAGCAAGTCAAGGTAAGGATGAATAGGTCATATAATTCCTTGTCAGCAGTTTCGATCTTACTAGTTTGTGTTATCGATAAATTTGATATACATTTAAAAAAATCAAAACAAAAATGGCTGCTCTCTGTCTTCTGAGGTTAGTTCAGAGTTGTTTTCCACTTGATACAGGTCAGGAACTGGAGCAGAGGTCTTCCACTTGCTGAGTGCCCCAGGCACTCTTAAATGGAATCCTTCTCTTACTTTTAGGATGAGTAAATATTTAATGCATCCCTACAGAGAGCAGTGACCATGGGAGGAAGAAAGAAGAGCAGCACATGTTATAGCTTGATTCTTAGGGCTGTATTCCAGTAGTAAAAAATATAGGTTCAAATCCTCTGTAACAGAGGACAGAATAGAATAGAAGTGTTTTGCCTGGGTATCAGGAAATGTTCTACTTCTCAGCTATGTAACTCTGCCTCACACTTACATCTAATCCAAAATCCTGGGATACGTTGGTTCCAGCTCTGTACTTTACACTAAAATTTGTTTTCTCTCTCTGGATGATGTTTTAACCTGCTCTGTTTTCTCAGGTATTAATGATAGTGAGTTGCTGACAATGAAAGAGTTTGACTGCTGTGTCTCTTCCTTGCCAGTTTTGAAAATGGGATTCAACTCAGAATCAGAAATTTGCTGTCTAGGAGAAAAGGTCTGCACTCATGGTAGGTGTATAGGCTTCCTCTAAAGTCCATAGAAATTGCCTTCATGTAGCCAAAAAAGTCTAGAAAGTGATACTGCCTGGTATAGGTATAAGGCTCATTTGGGATGCCTGACCGTAGTTTTGGAGTTTTTGGAAGTGTAGTAGGGAAACCCACACAGCCTTCAGCTGCAGACCTAGAAAGTTATGGTGTCACACAGCGGAACTGAGCTCCCCTGGCTTGTGTCCTGAGTAGCTCTTTAGCTTTTGCTGATTCTACTGGCTACGAACTTGATCAAGTTGCCTGCACACACAAGCATCTAATACATTGGAGGTGCTCTGGGATAACCCAATGAGGCCTCAGAAAGAGGTAAATCTCCTGCAGAACCTGTGCCACATCTGCACGCCCTCCATACATCGTGTGGATGCCTTGGATGTCCTAGGACACGGGTGAGCCACGGAAATGAGCACCTGCCTTGACTATTATGATTCTCCTAGAGGATCAGCAGGTGCCAGCAGACATAAATACTGGCTTCTAAATGCCAGACTGTGCTTTTGTAGGCCATCCCATTGTATTTGAAGTAATCCATTTCGGTGGATACCAGACTCATTAGTTTATCAGAGTTCTCTGCTGCCTTGTGTCATTGATATCCGGACTAAGTGGAGTTTGTGGCTGAATATGGCTGAAACTGCTCATACTGCCTGTGCACAAGGGAATGACGGGGATTTGAGTGCACACTCCTTTATGTATGACAGGAGTGCTTTCTTCATTTCTCATCTTCCTTCCTCTTTGCTGCAGCAGAACTTTGCTGAACTTGTAGTTTTTATTTTTGCTGGACAAATCAGCCTAATTCTTTGCATCATAAACAAGAGGTTTGCTGTCCTTGAACCCGACTAAATGCCAAAGACACAGTATATCTGCTCTCCTTAGAACAAACTTGGGTACAGTAGCTTGGATTTAGTTTATCCTATTTAACCTTTTAAAATGTCTTTCTATGGCATTTCTCAGCAGTATTTGAAAACACAATTGTGTATACGTATTTCTGCACCAAAACTTTAAAGAACAAGACAGAGAATGTCTTCAATCTTCTTTTAAATATTCTCTAAGATTATGTGCATTTTAAAGCACACGGATTTATGATTTACAGTAACCTTTAGAAGGAAATACTACTTGACAGTCTTATTTGTCCACTAGACTCTACTGATTTTTATATATATGTACTTATGGTTTAGAGGTAAATCTGGATTCCCTGATCCAAATTCTCTCTGCCATGTCCTTTTCGTTATGTTTCTGCTCTGTACTAAGAAAGAATTCACATTTTAAAAACATTGTTCTGGCCAATGAAATTGCTTTTATACATATGTGTATTGGGAATACAATACACTATCTTCTGTTGTCGAACTGGGGATATTTCCAAAGTAATTATAATATGCTAATATGGACACTACGATGAAAGATTTTAAATGCGGTTGTTAGGTAGCAACACACAGAACTGCTTCTATGTATGCATTCCTTTAGAAAAAGACAGAATAAAAAGAGAAAGTAAAGAGTTAATGACTTTAGGTTGTGTTCTAAAGTCAGATGTTACCTTAGTGGGACAATTTTACGTGAGTTTGTCAACAAAATTCCTTAAAGATTGTGAGAGATGTTGTTTAAATAGCTCAGGAACTTACACTAAATGAAGCAATAAAAGCAAAGCTCCTAATAATAAACTGTTAGAAAGTTTTCTATCTCGTACTGTAAGAAATTAAATTAATTAGCTTTTCTCTGTTAAAAGGCATTGTTTTGGCATATATTTAGTAGTCTATGTTAGAGTGCTTTAAGATAACTTTTAAAAAATCCACTATAAAATAGGCAGAAATATTTGGTTTGTCCTACTTATTACTAATTTCTAAGAATGGTGTGGCTCTTCTTATAAGTAGCATTTTATTGCTGAGAGTGTTTTCTGGTTGTGTCTTTTTCCCATTTTTCTCACCTATTGAATAATGAACTCTTGTGCAGAGGTCAGAAAATTATCTTCCTGGAGCTGGGGGTATTTGCCTTAGCATACGTTTCTGGAATTTATTTGAGAGAAAGCAGACCAAGAAAACAGGGAAATGAGCTATGTTGCATGCTGTCCTTTGCCAAGCTGTCCTTGGACACTCTCTCTTCGTCATAGCTGCTGCTTCTTAACAATCCACCACCTTTTCAGATCACAGTCACAGAATCAGAGAATCACAGAGTAGTTTGGGTTGGAAGGGACCTTAAAGACCATCTCATTCCAACTCCTCTGCCATGGACAGGGACACCGTCCCCTAGACCTGGTAGTTCAAAGCCCCATCCAACCTGGCCTTGAACAATTCCAGGGGCACACAACTTCTCTTGGAAACCTGTTCCAGCATCTCACCACCTTCACAGTATAGAATTTCTTCCTTATATCTAATGTAAACCTGCCCTCTTTCAGTTTGAAGCCATTTCTCCTTGTCCTATGCCTATATGCCTTGTGAAAAGTCCCTTTCCAGCTCTTTTGTGGGCCCCTTTTAGGTGCTGAAAGGTGGCTATGAAGCCTCCCTGGTGCCTTCTCTTCTATAGGCTGAACAATCCCAATTCTCTCAGCCTGTTTGCGCAGGAGAGCTGTGCCATCCCTCAATCATCTTCATGGTCCTCCTTGGTTTGTAATGGGCTAATAATTAAAGGTTGGCAAGCTGATTCTTGGTCAACAGCAAAAGGCTACAGTGAACGTTCTTTGCTCCCTTATTCTCACATCCCAGGGTAGTCAACACAGAGATCAGCACTGGCTTCCCTGAGGTCTCGACTGAGCTGGGAAGCATTGCCACTACTGAGGATGAGCAGATCACCACTGTTGGTTGTCTAGCTGATGTCATACTCATCACTGATACTTCAGCATAGGAGCACCATAGGATTTGTCATTTTATATATAATGCCCAGAGCAAATAAACCAGTTGTAAGACTTTTGCTGGCCTCACTCTGTGAGCTGCCCTCCCTTTGAATGATGTCTTCATCCTTTGCTGAGTGCAAACAATCTGTGCTTGATGTTGTAAGTGGTTGAGATACAGGAACTGAGGCAGCAGTTCTACCAGGAAGTCCCAGAGTTTGCTGTTTCATTTAATCTGTGACTCAGAACACCAGACATTAAGGTTGAGCAAGGCAGAAGGGCAACTCTTGAGACATGTTTCCCCCTTCCTCCTTCAAAGCCACTGTCATGCTAAATGTCATTCCGTCCTTGTTGATGGGGACAGAATTTTTAGCAGGGCCTGTAGGGATAGGACAAGGAGTAATGGTTTTAAACTAAAAGAAGATATATTAAAAGTAGGCATAAGAAAGAGTTTTTTTATGACAAGGAAGGTGAAACACTGGAATAGGTTGCCTTCCAGCCCAAACTATCAAACTATTCTATGGCTTTATAATTCTTGGGCTGAGCTGGGCTACAAGGGGGTCATGCCCAGCCAGGGAGGGGCAGAACAGCTCAGGCTGGGAGGAAAGACCTGGGATTGGATCAGACTGGAAAGACTTTTTTTTTTTTTTTCTCCTGAGATAGACATTGGCTTCTGGACTTTTTAGCTCCGTCCCCACCAGTCTTCCCAGGTGCTCTAGAGTAACAGCTCCTTCACGGGCAGCGGCACACTCACACGCAGGAATGTGTTACTACACAAGCTGCGTCTGCCCTGCTGGGTATTGCAAAGCTCTGAGCAGTGACCGAATTGTGCCAGAGAAAACGCTGGTGAGAAAACAAGATGAACAGCTTTAGGAGGCTGACAACAAGGAGTAGAAAGCATATGGCAGAGAGTGGGAGAGACATCAGCTGTACTGACATATGTGCAGAGTTGTTTGGGGAAATAGATCCAGAATCATAATTTGGGTATCTGGAAATAGGAATTCAAGAATGATGGTGGGGAGTTGAGGAAGTTGAAGACAAAAAGTTACATGGCTATGAATCAGGGAGTATCAAAGGTATTTTCTGGAAAAAAATGGCTCATTTTTACAAGTCTTCTTGCTGCCTGCATCATCTGTGCTCTTATGAAGAGGAAGACAACACTTCTTACAGAGCACTGATGAAGAGGTCGATGGTTGACTCATAGAACTTGTAATGCATTCTATTTCTGACAGATTTCACACCTTCACCATTACTGAAAAGATGTGTCATGATGACCCTTCATTTCAGACAGAGAAAAGCAGGTTATTGTTGCAGAAAACTGCCTTTTAATGTGTACTAAAGAATTTGTATTCAGAAGAAATTTGAGAAAGTCATATCTATGTAGGTGAGCAGAGATTATTTTTTCCACTTCAGAAATTATCTAGGAGAGAAGAGAGTAGAGTGAGTTGCTGTGGAAAGGAAAAAAAAAGCCATCCAAATCTCAAACCCTGAATTGTCCTCTCTCTATATTCTTTCAGAAAACACTGTGTTTAGGGTAGTCAGGATGGGAATGCAAGCAGCTTATGGAAGGTACCAAGACTGGAATAACACAGAGCAAGAAAATCATTGCCAGTTAATGCTACTGAAGAAGGTACCTTCCCTGGGATACTACTGGGTATCTATTAAACACCTACAGTGCTGGAGCACTAATGTGAAGTGCTTTTTCATGCCCCCTGGACCCTCAAACCCATAAAACTTAGAAGTTATTTCACTGTCTCCCGTTGTTATTTGATTTGTCCATAAGGATTTGCAGCCAGATGGAAAAAGGGGCTGAAAGGAACGGGGAGATCAAATTTCTAACTTCGACAGATATTCCATTAAAAACAGACAGCTAACAAACTGTCATCTTCTTCTGCTATTTAATCAATAATGCATCTAATTATTCTCTTGACAGACTGATATTTTAATTATTTTAGTTTAAATAAAGTAGGTTCATTATGTTTTCATTTTTCTAGCCTGATTAGCAAAATAACAAAAGATCAAACCATCTTTGTTTGCCTTTTCCCAGTTTGAAATTCAGGCTGTCTGAATTGCTCTTGAATGCACAATAGTGGGCCTGGGTACTAAGTGAGAAGCTGCAGGTTTTGTGTTCTCTGTTGGCCTGGGTGTATTTCTAGAAGGAATTTCCACTAATTTTGGAGGTAAATTTCTTCATAAATCAACTCTATAATATAAATACGGATGGAAAGAGTACAAACCCCAGACTTTGCATTTCTTCTGGTTCTTGGTAACTGCTGAGTCTCCGTACTTATGCTTGGAGTTTCTTGAGGCACTCAAAGAATTACTGTGTGTAAAATGTGTTTGTGTGGCATGTGTAGCAACACTCACTAAACTTCGTATTCAGATAATGTGAGGCAGTGTGGTTGGGCTTTTTTCAGAAGCAGGAAGTCAAGCTCAAGTGAGACTGATTCCAAACACTGACCAATTTTTTCCTGACTCCAATTTTGCCTTGACCTTTCCTGACTAATGCAAAATGGGGCTAGCTATGTGGAGAGGTTTTTTTTCAGTGTTTATACTGTAAGAGTCATGCTGACTGAAACAGAACCGTGCTTGTTCTCTTCCAGTGAGCCACATAATAGATCCTTTGAGAGAAGCAGTGGAGGTGGTGTGGAAGGTCATTGACTCAGTTTCTGTACATGCCAGGAGGATGAAGGCAAATGGTGGTGTGAATTCATGCAAGTCAAAAACACCTGATAACAAGACACAAGAGGGCAGCTTAAAAACACGAGGAAGCAGCAAGATTCTGACACTTCCTACAGGAAGCCATAGGTATACAGACAAACAAACACACACTCTACCTACAACAGTTCTCTTTTCTTTTTTTTTCTTCCTTTTTTTTTTTTTTTTTTTAGGAAAGTATTTATTTACAGCATTTTGCCAGGTCCTTTGTCTGGCCTTCTCTCCAGTTTTGAATCCCGTCTCTAAAATGCATAGGGCCATCTTAGTCCTTAAATCTTATGAGTACTGTTGGAGATTCTGGGTGATCTCATCTGGTTGAATGATTATGTTGTCACACCTATGATCGTGTCTAAGATCATGAGAACAATAAGTGCTTTCAGCCTTATGTAGCTGAAGTTGCCAGTGCCTGTCTGGTCAGTGGAAGGAAGACACAGGACACCAAAAGTAGATGCCTGCTGTAGTGATCTGCTCAGCTACAGATCACAACTCCCTTTTCCACTGTGACTGAGCTCTGGCTGCCCTAGAGAGCAGGGGATGTACTCACTCATCTCTACCTTCACTTTTGACACTGCTGTGCTGGTATAACCCAGTCAGCCACCAAAGTGAGATTTATTTTACCCAGCTTCAGTCATCTAAAAATTTGCAGATCAGTGTAAGCAGGTCATCCAGGCTCTATCTCTGCTCCAACCACCCTTGATTTATAGCAGGTCCCTTAGGTATTGGGATGAATGAATCATCATATCCCCTCCATCTCCACATGGGAGTCAGAGGGAGCTGAGGTAGCAACTTTTCACAAGATGCCTCAAATCCCGAGAGCTTGTTAGGTAAAATGAAGGTGGCTCTACTCCACTTTGCCCTTCTCTGGTGTCCCCCAGTTTCTGTGAGGTCACTGTTCCCTTTGCTGTCAAACTCCTTGCTTTTGGGGAGAGTTGGTGCTGTGAGAGAGATTCAACATGCCTTCAACAAGGCCGTGAGTCTGTAACAGATGTAAACCCAGTAGGACTATTCACATGCATTAGGTTACATGTACAGTGCAATGGGTATGTGATTTGTTAGTGTTAATCCGCATCTGTTTCTTTTTATTGCTGCCTGGGGGCATATTTGTACAAAGAATGGCCATTTCAGCAAAGCCTATGCACTCCCTAAATGCAAATCTGAAGTCCTGCCAAGCATCTGTGGATGGGAAGTCAGTCTTGTGAATAGCATGTCCCATCCTCTCATTGTAATTTGTATTAAATTAGTGATATTACTGTAGTGCCTAGAGGCTGCAAATTAGGTTTAGGGCCTCATTCTGCTGGGTCCTGTACAGGCAAATCAGATCACACTGGCTCTGCCTTAGGGAGCCTACAATTTTGCAAACCTGCCACCCAAATGTAGTTACAAGGCCTATTCGATTTGAAGGGAAGAGATGAGATGAAGGAATACCAGGGCAGATTTTGTTCGCCCTTTGCAGCATGCCATGGAGCAAGCAACCACGTTGCACTGCTCAGAGGCAATGAGAATGAGCAAAAGGTACAGCTGGCTGCTCACCTGTAGCACTGTCTGTACCCAGCAAAGGCCAAGCCTTCACACTGTCATCTATTTTAAACATATTTTAAATCATCAAATTAAATATCGTGTTAATTCAGCAGCAGCACTTTGTTATTGTTGCTACTGCCAGTTTCTTTTTGAAGCAAATGTCTCAGCGGGACTTGAAGAGTGAAAAAAAAATGTTGCATTTTTAATGTTGGGAGCACACTGTTCAGTGAAAATTTTCTCATCGTCCTTTTATTGCAAACATCTCCATCTGAAGGAATGCAGAATTTCCTTCTTTATTACCCTCCTAGTATATTCTGTGGTGCAATGGATGATGGCTTTCATATGATGCATTGTTTATCACAGACCACAAACAAGTCAATATATTATGCCTTTTTTAAAACGTGAGATATGAAGCCTAGATTTGAGAATGTACATGGTATATAATTTCCCTAAGTTTCAAAAATCTCTTTTTTCTCATAGTAATTTCTGATAATGTTCTGCAAGTCCAAACAAAATTATTCCTTCCCTAAGATGTCTTCACCCTTTCCTCTTTTTTTGTTTGTTGGCATTTTGTTTTGCTTTTCGCTTGCATAGTCACCAGACTAAGACTGTTAACAATTTGACATTGATACTGACCTAGAAAAGTGTTCACTCCAAGCTGTGCCTGGAAAGAAAACACCTCTATATTGAAAAGATAATGTGGATTTTGCAAATAAACGTAGACAAGAGAGGACAGATAACATTTTAGGCGTACCAGCTTGGCAGAACAGCTTTGATGTGCCAAAAGTTTCTAGCTGCAAATGATTTCCATCCCAGCTCTGCAAGGAGTGCAGCGAGGAGGCTGAACAGCACGGAGTGAGTGCCAGGCTGACACAAATATTAGGTGTTGCCTTTTACCCACTCTGTGAACCTGCAATGATCCGTGTGAAATGGAAACCGAAGACTTCATCCCTCCTGGTGTAAGTAGTGAGCTTGAACTTTCTCTGAACTCAGTGTGTTGAAGTCCGGAACAGTTCAAGAGGAAAGAATGAAGTACTTGATAAAGGCTAAAACTGTATAGCTTCGTGTTCTGGGTAATGCACACAGCCAGATCTGAACGCTGTTGCAGCATGAATGGCAAAATTTACATACCTGATATGTTTTTTTCCTGAGGTTCCTCTGGTTAAAACTGCTGCTGCCTTACTAGTGCTACAGGCCAGATAGCAGCACATACTGTGGAATCAAACATAACACTGCCAATAAATAAGGGTAGCAAGTTCTGGTAGAAAAGTTCTGGTCTTTTTCTTTCCTATCAGGTTCTGGCAAAAGCTGTGGAAAGAACGAGTTGATACGTGCCTGTGTTTGCTCCCACTGGTGACAAATGGCTATCATGATAATGTTATCTCTGGGGACTGACCTTAACCTGCCAAGTTCACTCCATTTAACATATCTGCTGTGTTAAACACGTGGCTTGAGCATGATCCCAGGACATGCCAGTTGCCTGGGACAGTCTCCTAATGTCAGTGGTAGGGGGACACTGTGTCCCAAATGTGTGTGGGAAGAACAACTGTAATGTTTATCCAGAACACACCCATTGGCAGCACCATTCAGAAACTGCTACCAGGTCTCTGTGAGGCAGCGAAAAACCTGGGTACTTTGAACTCATAAGGGAATTACCCATTCAAAGATCCCTTTCTCAAATTAAACTTTACCTTTTCTCCCTCATTGTCCCAGACTGATTAGAATACATTCTTTGGTGGCAAACAGTGGTGCAGAGCTGGAACCTGATAGTGACTCCCATGCCCTTCCTGCTATGAAGCTTTTAAATACATTACAGTAATGTTTCTCAGGAAAAAAAGGCAAACAAAATAATGAAAATTTATGTTTCTGCAAGGCGAATCGGGGAAGCATTTTCTAAACGATTTTTTTTTGGCCAAGTGCATAAGTATTTATAATTGAAACCTGCATCTAGGGACTGTTTGCATGGGCAAATAATTAGCTGTAAATGCAGTACAGCAGAACGATTTCTGTGAAGGATTGTGTGTCTTCCATTCTGATTTTGACTTAACTTGCAGTGAATGCTCCTCAGTCCTGCAAAGCAAACTGATGGGCTCTGTAAATTAAGAGTGTTCTGTTCATTTCAGGGGCTATTCGTGTTCTGCTTGTCCATCCACTACCTCAAAATTCACAAAAAATAACCTGTCAGAAAGAAGGATTTATTATTGTGTAAATGATAATACAGTGGCACAAATTTTGGTGTTTAAAATCAATCATAGAACTTTATTTCATTAAATGGAGGATTTTGAAGAGCAATCCTCTTTACATCAGAACTCGTGTTTGCCACTCCTTTTTTTTCCCCTGCTCTTCCGTGAAATTTTCATTCAGAAGTATAACTTTTTGATAGAGGTATTTGCAACTGTGAATTCACTGGATAATGTTCTGGATGCTAGCAGAATTCCAGACGCTAAAGGAAACCAATTCTCCTTCTGTTTTTTTTTTCCAGTTCTGTGGCAGATTGAAATCCTGGCATGAACTTTGGAGGTTCATGACCCCTCTGGTCAGGAGTGGCTTTATTTACACTTAGCCATATAAAGTTGGGCTCAGCTAACCTTCTGCAGTCTCTGCACACTGAGCAATGCAGCGGGCAGTTCATCCGAGCTCTCTCAGAAGACTAGGCTGGCAGGGGGTTAGGCACCTTCCTCTACGATAACAAAAGTGTTAAGTGAATCAAACCTCACCCTGACTTAGGGGGAGTGGGAATACGAAGGCTGTGGGCAGGGCCTTTGTTGCCCATCAGCCTGGAAGGTACAAGGAAGAAAGGGTCTGAGTCTGACCAGACTGGAACAGGAGAGCAGGGGGATCTCCAGTTTTCCTGTTGATACCGTTTCACGGCGTCTCTGCGTTGCCAAACCAAACAAACCAAAGGCCAGGATTTGCACATGAAAAATGTAACTGTACGAATGCAACAAAGATAAGAAGTAAGCTCTTGGTCAGAACTAAAGGGAAGGTTAAAAGATTGTGGTCATAGTGCTAGAGGCGTGTTTGGTGTATGTTTTTGTTATGCGTCTTGGAGGCTTTATCAAATGCTGATCCATCATATTGTTAGAGCTGATCGCAGATGCAATGTAGGTCAAAAGAACACTGCACATTCAGCAAAACTTCATGGGGCTGATCCACCTCCCAGTAATAAAACATTCTTTATTGACTTCTGTAGAAGCCCAGGCTTTGTAAGAAAGAGGTGTAAACAGAGAGGCTTCTCCAATTACTCCTGCATGGGCGGGAGTATTGTATGGGCATTCAGAACCCAAAGAACACAGGGAAGTTAACAGGGCTTTCACAATTCACTGCGATTGTGAGTGGCTGGGATTCTTGCTCTAGCTTTCCCCAATGCACGGTAACCACTGTCATGGGAAACCGCTTTGCATTCCTGAATTTCAGCCCCGTGGTAAACAGTGGTTTGAAATACCACCATGAATGGTAATAGTGGCAATGGCAGAGTTTTGGTGAGCTGAAGAGGAGTGCCTCTACATTTGATTGACTGAAAACGTGATAGCATCGTTCTAGTGTAATCTTCTTCCCAGAAACATGTCAAACTGAGTGGTGCTGACAAATGACCGGTTCACACGGCATCTCACCCCACCATCTTCTGCTGCTTTCTGTGACAAATAACACAGCTCAGAAACGGTGGGGAGAGGAAGGGGATTGGCTGTGTGGGAGTGGAGGGTGTGCGTGAGTGTGAGGAGAACTGTCTCTGAATCAGTGTCTGTTTTTGAATGGCATTTCTGAGAGCTTTGGGGTTGGATATTTTTTACTTCTTTGTCTGATTATTCGTTTCCCTCCACTGGAACCAAAAAAAAAAAGGGAAAAGAAAAAAGAAAAACAAAAGAGAACGAAGGCATTGTAAGGATCTCTGGGAGGAAGGGTGAATAGAAAGACAGCACTTGCTGGACTCCACAGCATTTGCTCCTGCCTCCCCCAGCTGGAGAGTCCAACAGCTGTCTTCATAACTGCTGTCACTCAGGATTTGAATAGTTTTACATAATCTGAACTGGAGTGGGGAATCCAAGCTTTTTGCTGGTCAAGTGGCAGGTGGGGAATTTAAGCTTTTACAATAGGACCACAATTGCTGCTCCCACAGGGATTTTCTTCTACTGTCTATTGATTTATTATAAGCTCTAGAGTAAAGACTCAAGGATTAAAGTGGGGGTGGGAGGTGATATTCTGAAGGTCAGAGGGGTGAAGATGTAGAGGAAATCCAGATCCATCCCGCTGCTGTGTGCTGGCCCAGACGGATGGCCCATGTGCCCTGTTTGTGACCCCTGTGTGGAGGAGAAGTGTTTAAACTGCTGGGTCACGAGCTGACATGAGAAGAGGAGAAGCTGCTATTTTAAAGATGTGGTTTTAATTCTATTTTTTCTTTATTTTTACATAGAGAAATACTAGCCTAGCCTCGTGTTTTCTCAGCTCTAGCCACAGTTCATGCCTTTGCCATAACTGCGTCACTCGAGAATTGACTTTTCCAAGACAGCTCAGATGCTCTCCACTGGCATGAACTTCTGGGGCTCACCTGAGATCCCACAGATCTCATTTACCCCGGCTGAGAGCCTGGCACAAACCTAATGGCAACGTCGGAAACAAATCACAGTTTAGGAGATGTAGATCTAAGAGAACATCAAAGGAAGCATGGAGTACAAGGCTTTATAATTATACAGGGTCAGTGTAGTGCAGGTTTTTCTGAATAATACCTCAGTGGAAGATAGGAAAATTACTCCAGCCTTAAGCAAATACAGTAAACTAAATAGAGCTGGGATTAAAGTGAAAAATACACATTCTCTTGCTTACGTTTAGCAGACTATCCCTGCTGTTTGCATTTGTTATGACATCAAACTTCAGGTGGCGGCATGTTTACACGTTAAAGCTAATGAAACTCGATTGCAGCAGACCTGCCCTTCAGCCTTCCTCTCCCTCGGCAGCACGCTGATTCCAGCCAGAACGCGCCCGGGCTTTGCTGCTCCACCACCCCTCCCAGACTCCAAGGCTGGGGTGATGAACTGCTTTTACACAAAGCAAACTTTCATTCACTGGGAACAGGTGCAAAGTGTCCTTTTGTGTGAACAGCTGGGAAAGCAGTAACCCAGTAAGGTTAACCAGTAAGAAAGGGTAACCCAGTAACCCTTGCCTGCACTTACTTCATTTAAGGCTCACGGTGCAGGAGAAATGGAGCTGGAAAATGCTGAGCAATGTTTTCTACCTCTGCCCATTTGCTGTGGAAACACTTTGCCTTTGACTCATATCACAGCATTTTTGTCCTCTTTTTTGTCTTCAGTGCACACAGAGCTACTTCACAATAAATTGTTTTAGATCTCTTGCTACGTGTAGCTTATCTTTGTCTTGCAAAGTTCCTGCAGAAACATTCAGTCCTCTGCTGCCAGGATCCAGTCAATATCTCTGAATATGGGTGGCCGTCACGTAGGTAATCTTGTCACTGCTTCAGCCATGTCCTCCCTTACTCTGTGGTTCAGCAGAGAGTATCAGCCATTCTCTTCCTGTCCTAATGGTGAGATGTACTAGCAACAAAATCCTCACTCTGCCGAGTGTGCAGCTATGTACTTAAGACTAAGTATAGTAGTAGTTCCAGTAAATTCAAATGAAATTGTAGGCTGGTCTTCATCAAAGGAGCCAGAGGAGAGAGGCAACAAAGCTCACATGGGTCTCAGTGCGAAGCAAAATCTATTAAAAGTACTATAGTTAAAAGTCAAGGCAGACCCTAATGTTTGTTTGATAACAATTTTTTTTGTTATATTACATTCTATGCAAGAGCATTTTATTACATCAGATTCTTCACACGTAAGAAAAATAATATATTTATATCTCCACAGATAGGAAATGAGGAAAAATAGTGCCAAAATAATGTTAAATCTGTCAAAAACAACTGCAAAATGAACTATTCTACTGGGAGAAGTTGAGGAATTTAGTAGCAGAGCAATCATTAAATTTTTACTTTCGACAAAGCCATAGTATTTTTTGGTTTACCATCAATAACAATTTTCCTTGATAGCTATAAAATGCATGTGTATATTCAGCAGGAGTTTCATAGCATCTTTAAAATCTAAAAGATTGTCTGTATTAGTAGAATTGACTAATTGAAAGCTGACATAAGTGCCAAGTATTGGTTATTGGAAATTTGAAATGAATAGATTCTGGTAGGCAAAAGAATTATTGACTACTCTCACTTCTGCGGCATCCTTTCTTGCAAAATACTCTGACTAGTACAAAACAGGAAGACAGATACTTGTGTCAGCATAACATCTCGTATCAAACTGGGAAATCATTAGCATCAAAAAGATGGTTCTCACAACTTGTTATATTCCCAAGGGTATATCAGAATTGTATGTAAATAGTGATGGCAATTTGGGAGACAAAATTTGCAAAATTGATCTATTTTGATCATACTTAGACAGCGTGAGGAGCCTTGAAATTTTTGTTGCATAAGGAGTGTGTCTCACAAGTGCCCTTTTAGTTAGGTCAGGGCTGTTTCAAGCAAAATCCTTCTGAGAAGATGGGGAATTTTGCTTTAGTTTGGATGAACTAATTGCTGTGTGTTCTGTCTTGATGATGTGTTGAGACATATTTTCCATACTTCACACTTTCTAGCACGGATTAAATCCTGCCCGTAGGTCAGATCAGTGTTTCCTTCATCTTTTCCTCTCCCTTCTCAGTCAGCAGCAACCAGTGCCCTTCACCTTTTCCAACAGGCTGGTAGTGGGAAGAATTTGGTCGTCAGTGCTGGGATGTCACAGGCACAGCGGGAGGCACGTTTGCTGTATGAGCAAGCTGTCCCTTGCTCCCTGGGCTGAAGGAGCAGGCTGGATGGGAGTGCCCTAGGGACTGCAGTCCAGGCTCTTAGCAGCAAGCTGGACCATACAATCTTCCAGACTGGCATGCAGGAAGGCAGGGTTGAAGCCTTTTGTCTGCCAGCCCAGCAACACGAGAAGGAAGAGGGTGTAAGTGAGATTAAAAGACAGTAAATCAAAAGGATATGCTTTTTCCAAGATATATAAGTAAATATTGGCTGACAGTGGATGTCACAGAGTTGTTTAACCCTTAACTAAGGAAAAAAAAATAGCAGCAAGAATTTCCAGAATTGCTATAATTATTAGACAAAAAAAGTGAATAATACACCTCATGCTGTAAGAGCTACTCAGCCTCTGACTACTGGAAATGAGGGTGATATTTGGGACATGCACTTCTGTGTTGGCCTGGTTGTCTCCCACTCTGCGTGGCTTGTCTGCTGCTTGACACTACTAATACTAACAGTGGTGTTCACACTGGAGTGTCTGGACCTTCTTGTTTGTCTGCAATTATTCTTATAACATCATTTGATATGTATTAAACCCATGGGTGGTCCTTTCCCTCATGTTGTTGTTCCAGTCAAGGTCTGGGCAAAGCTGTAATTGAGTTCAGTGAGGACAGGTGTCCAGTCCTGACCAGGGAAGCTGCAATCCTAAAAAGAGCTGAACTTGTGTTGGACGCAGTATTAGAGTGTACATGAGCTTTCTCTGCAATGATAACACCAAGTAAGTATAAGAAGGAAACTATCAGAAGTGAGGGAATGCTACCTTGAGAACATTCTTCTGTCAGAGGAAAATGTGCTCATCCAAATAAATGCAGCTTGTCACATAAGACAGAGCAGATACTCAGCTATCAAAATGACCTTGCTGTGAGTATGCAAGCAGGCACAGATTTCAATGATGTGTTTCAGCTTATCGTCTGCATGCAAATAAAATCAGTTTAGTGTAATATATAATTTGCATAAAGTCTTATCTCACTTGGAAAGAAATTTTGTAATGCTTTTAATGTTGTGTGATTTGCATGCCCAAAGTTTATACACTCCGTCCTTTCTTTGTGTTGATCTTCACTGAAGTCAAAATAAAAAAATGGAAAATATTATTTTAAAGTTAATAAACACAATAGCTAGAGCAGCTGGTGCAGAACTAGCACCTGCAACCAACCTTAGCATACCTCTTTGACATCTCTTAGAGTTATTTTGGATTCAGTTACTACTATTTTGATGTCTGACCAGGAAGTTTTGAATATTGGAAGAGAATCACTCAAAAAAAGGGTGGAAATTTGGAACTAACTGGTTTTGTTTAGTGACCTGCAGTAGGCTGGTAATGGTAAGTTCTCCCAACCACCTTGCAGCAGAGCTGTGAGGCTTGTTCTAGATGAGGCTACTGAAGATGTGCAGGTTCCTGGAGTTTTCAGAGCTCTTTCTGGTTTGAGTCTTAATTGAGAAACAGCAAATTTTGTCTGGTTTAATCTTAAAGAATGAATAATTATATGTTTCTCTCTCACAGACTGCTCTGTTGGTTCCAGCAGGGATGATGGAAAATAGCAGTAGTGCTCTATTCACAGGTGAATTTGCTAGGATTAGGAAATACAACGTTGCTGTTATGACTACCTGCTGCAGCATGTGCTCCCAGCCACATAACTGGGAAACAGCTGTTCCTCTGTTGCCCAGATCCAGGCTTCACTGCAGGTGCAAGTTGACTTTGTGCCAGGGAGAACGAGGTGTGGGATCATTCAGCAACGTCACCTGAACTTCTTGGTGGTGAAGCCTAAAGCCGGCACTTTATTTGGTTGGTCAAGTGTCACTTATCACGTATCGAGGGTTTTCTTTCCACAAAATTGAAATAGAAGATCGGGGTAACTCAAGTCTTACCACAGTGTAGAAAATGTGTGTCTACTGGGATGAGCTGGCATACCAAGATGAGCTGGCATAGCATCATTATGACCTAAAACCCCTCCAACCCTAAAATCTCAGTGCAAAGAGAAAACTGTATTGAATCGTAGGATACAAGGTTGGCAGAGACATCAAGGATAAATTGGTGTCACTTTTCTTGGCAAAAAAAATATAGATGTAATATTTTCTGTCAGAAGCATATTTTTCTAGTAGATCCTTTAACGCAGAAATGTTTTGATGAGGTGAGCAGAGCAGCTGATTTTGCCCTTAGAAGCTTGAGGCTTTACAGAGATTGATCTGATGATAAAACTAAGCTGCCCTCATCCCAACAGTGCGGGCCTGCTGACCAAGAGTGACCCATTTTGAAACAAAAAATGAAGATGCCTACACGTGGAAAACTAGAATTTATAAATCACCTGTCTTAGCAAGTCTGCAGTGAAAGGAAGAGTGGAAAACCAAGCACTGCATCTCTTGGCTTGGCTATAAAAACAAGGACAATAAAACAACCAGGAGATTCTGAGTCCTGGCATCATGTAAGAGCCAAGATCAATGACCATGAGATGCAGACCTTTGAGCCTTGGCGTGAGTCAGGGTTTTCAGCGTTGCCGGCCTCCCTGCACAAGCAGGAGAAGCAAAAGGTTCAGGAGGGGTTGAGATCCCAGGGCTTTGCTGCCATTGGAAAGGGTACAGAAATCTGGAAAACTGCACATGACAATCTCTGAAATCCTCAGGTCCCTGAGGCAGTTCTAGCATGAGGCTCACAGATGCTCGCAGTCCTGCCTAGTGTCATCATGACACAATGCTTGCCAGGAGGCTGTGAGGCTAACAGCCTTGCACAACACCTTCTGGTTTTGGGGGATTGGCATTTTATCATGAAATTAATTCATCATAACATTTTCATCCAGCTTCATGATACCTCAAATGGTATTTCACTGAATATCTGCTCTAACTTGCACAAGTAAATGTGGGTAAAAATACACCCTAACAGCAATGAGGACATTCTAAGGGGAAGAACATTACAACAGGGAATTTGTAAGAGGACAGAAACTTAGCTGTGATGGTTTCTAATATATCAATAGTTTGTCGACAGGGGACTGAAGAAGTTGTAAACTCACTCTCTGCAGTCTATCCTATCCTTTTCCTAATGTATCTACACCTTTTCTATTTGCTCACCCTGTCTGCACGTTGCATTGCTTTGTGTCAGTCACCAGAAGCTCTTATTCCTTAGGAAGATTCTGTTTGCAATCTCTGTGCTGTCTGAATTGACATCACTCTGAAATGTTGCTTGCATTGCAGTAGGGATCTGGAAAGCCCCATACTTCCTTTGGTGCCACAAATCAAGATTCACAGTAATCATGTGGGCTGACTGCTTATGTTGTACCACATGTGAGTCATGGATGGGAATTTTCTATCAGATGTGTAGGGGTGATGCAAACCAGGACCTTTTACTCTTCTCCCATGCATTAAATTTCACAATATTAGAAAAGCATTCCTTTTACAGGAATTACCACATCAAACTTACTTTTTGATTTGAAAATAAAATGAGAAATGTATTGAGGAATTTTTTTGGCTGTGTAGTAGCTGAGAAGAAGGGAAGTAGCCTTGCTAGAAGTTAACTTCTGAAACACTGATTCTTCTGATGAGGAACTGGCTCGTATCTTCTAAAGATGATATTAACAGGAATTAAAATCCCTTAACTCTGAAAGAAAGATCACTACAGATATTTTTGCAAGAAATATTTAGCATGATTACTAGAAAGTTGCTAGAAAACAATCAGGAAAGCTACACCTCAAGGACTAGATTATTATTATTATTATTATTACTACTACTACTATTATTATTATTATCATAATGATGAAAGACTATTGAATTAGTAACAGTAAATGTAACTATATTGATTTTGAAATACTTTCACCTTCCCTCTAGTTATGTGAGAAAGGGTTAGAAATATGCACTGTTTATATTGTAATAGTGTATTTCAATGTCTTTTCATGTTCTGAGTTGAGTTCGAATTTAGTAATTTAAAAAGAAATGTTTGAAAGTAATTAAAAAATTGTTGCAATATTGTTCAGCCTAAATTAGTAAGTTCCACAGACTCCCAATATTATGTCCATTTTAGTATTGTGTTTGTTTGGAAAGATAGATTTGGAAAATAACAGCAGAAAATGCCCATACATGCATATACACGTTTGTGTGTGTGCTTTTAAACATGTCATACACGGACACAAACTGGAACACGAACAAGAAAAGAATGCCCAATGGATATTGCTGAAATCCTGTCTTGTGTAACCAACAGCTGTTGCACTGTAAGTTCAGACAGTGGCTTCTCAGCTCTAAAGGCTCTTGTCCAGTGTTCATCTACCTAGCCATCACATATATTTATAGAAAATAACTTTCAACACTTTTATCTTCAAAGGTCTGCGCGAACACAAGCTCTCACAACCCACAATTCCTGTGGAGCTGAAGTTTATAACAAAGCCAGTAGCTAAGGTTGCCTGCACATTTTTGTTCTTAAAGGCTTCTTTTAGCTGGCTAGAAAGGTTGTGACATTTTGGGGCTAAAATTTTAGTCTGTTTCTGGACAAACTATACGATGCAACGATTGTGCATGATGCTCACAGAACAAACGGCTTTCTCACAAAAATCTGAGTATGACTGAAGGTTGCTAAATTCCGAGGAAGGGAAGTAGTTTGGGTGTTCCTATTTGATAGAACTACGTGGAAGGCCTTGAAAAGGACTGTTTTAGCTAAGCATGAAACAGGCCTTTGCAATAGTGAGATATGAGTTTTCCTGAGAAGAGTGTTTGTTTGTTTGGGTCTTTGATGACTTGGCAAAACACTAACTGATGGCATGGAGGGAAGAATCTTGTATTGGCAGAGAATGGCAGGAAGATAATCTAGTAAGTGTTTCAGACGCTGGATTCTGGACTCTCCCTTTCCTCCCATACAAATAGGGAGGAAATTAAAAAGGAGAAAGGTGATACCAAAAATATGAGAGCATATTCCTCTGTGACACTCCCTTTGCTTCCTAATATGATCTCATCAGGAAGTTCTGCAGCAATAACGTTTCCAGTGAGATTATTGATAAAAATTGGAGGTGCTGAAAGAATAAGAAAGAAATAAATAATTTTGAAATAATTTTGAAGGAAGAAATGTTTCAGTAGAAATATGGAGTAGAGTAAGATACTGAATAAAGCTGTTCTAGCTGTTCCTTTTTTTAATCAAAACTTTTCATCTCAGGCTGACATTATTTGAATTTCTAACATAGATATAGGAAAATGAATAAATATGAATAAAATAAAATTCCTAGAAGTCTTGTCAGGAATGGCTGTGTGCAGAGATGAACTGAGTTTTACTGGTAATATTTGACAAATTTCTTATGTGTTATTTGGTAAAGAATTCCTTCTTATGGAAGACTTGATCATATAAAGCAGCCTGTCAGGTGTCACACCAGGGACTGAGATCCTGGAACAGTTTGTACTAATTGAATCACAGAATCGTAGGATCAGAGAATGGTTTGGGTTGGAAGAGACCTTTAAGATTCGTCTAGTCTGACCCCATAGGCATGGTTATCTTTCACCAGATCGGGTTGCTCAAAGCCCCATCCAAACTGGCCTTGAACAACGCCAGGGATGAGGCATCCACAGCTTCTGTGGGCAACCTGTTCCAGTGCCTCACCACTCTTATCATAAAATAATTTCTTTCTTACATCCAAACTAAATCTACCCTATTTTGGTTTAAAACCTTTTCTATCCCTTTTACTATCACTTTAAGCCTTGGTGAAACGTCTCCATCTTTCTTATAAGGCTTTATGTGCTGAAAGGCTGCTATAAAGTCTCCTCAGAGCCTTCCCTTCTCTAGGATCAGCAACCCCAACTCTCTCAGATTTTCTTTATAGGAGAGGTGTTCCACCCCTCTGAAAACTTTCATGACCCTCCTCTGGGCCCTTTCTAACAGATCTACATCTTTCTTGTCCTGGAGACCCCAGAGCTGGATGCAGTACTACAGGTAGGATTTTATGGGACCAGAGTAGAGGTGCAGAATCCCCTCTCTCAGCCTTGTGGCTGCATTGCTTTTGATGCAGCCCAGGACACGCTTGGCTTTCAGTGCTGCAAGAGCACATTGGCATCTCATGTTGAATATTCCATCTGCCAGTACCCCAAGTCCTTCTCTGCAGGGATGCTCTCAATCCACTCATCTCCCAGCCTGTACTGATACTGGGGATTGCCCCTAGTCCACATGCAGGACCTTGTTGCTTGGCCTTGTTGAACTTCAAGAGGTTTGCACGGGTCCTTTTCCCAAGTCTGTCAAGGTCCTTCTGGATGGCATCCTTTTCCTCCAGTGGATGGACTGCACTGCTCAGCTTTGGTGTCATCTGCAAACTTGCAGAAGGTGCATTCAATCCCACTGTCTGTGTTGTTGATAAAGATATTAAATAGGGTTGGTCCCAATGCAGACCCTGGAGGGACAATAGAAGCTACTACTAGATATAATTGTTACAAATTGATTTTTGTCGATGAGATACACTCAGTTTCATCACTTCATTTTGCTTTCCAGTCTCTGTTACTTTCCCGATTCTCGTTTCATGCCAAAAAGTGAGATGAAGACCAGATTACTCAGCTGTGGGCTATAAAACTCTGGTTATGAGGTTGGTGGATAGATGCATTTAGCTAGTATCTACCCAGGGAAATAGTCGCATGGCCGTATTCCATGCTGGACTGATGAGACTCACATTGTGCAGAGGGAATTGAATGTGGCATTTTTTATTATTTTAATAGCCTTGAATACATCCTCTCGGTGAAATTCAATCAGATGGCAATTTTGTACCCTGTCCTCTATCTTGCCACGAATAAGTTTGAAACTAAAAATTTTAAAAAAGTGTAACTTTGATGATCTACTGAATTAATTAAAAAGAGCTCTGAGGTGGCATTTATAACGTGACGAGACTTCGGTAAAACAGACACTGGAGGGAAGAGCTTTGGAGGGAGGAAGGGCCAGAGAAATCTGTGTATTTTTCTCTGTCAGGTAGCTATTAACAGACAACTGCAAATATGATTAAAGCAGAAACTTCCTCTATCTTGAAAGCACCAAGCAGTCCACTTTCAGTGACCATATTTTGATATTACCTTATTGATATTAAAATTTTATTTTATTTTCATGCTGATGAAGACTGACAGGAAATGGTGGAACAGAGAAATAATCATCTCCCTTAGGCTTGCTGCTGCTTTTCCTGGAGTAGGCATACACAGATTGAGAGACAGACAGCATTCAAATCAAACCAGTTTTGATATGGTGCAAGCATGAGTCATACCATTTAATTTAAAAGAAATAATTTTGTTTGGTAGCTTGAACAAAGCTACTGAAAGATCTCCTTTTGGTGCAGACGTCGTCCTTTTAAATGGACGTAACCTCCCAACTGCCCACAGGCACTTCAATGCCCCAAAATCTCCTCTTTGCCTACGCAGACTCCTGAATGCTTCTGAACGGCTGCATAGCTGGCTAGTTGGTAATCTTGGGCAAGAATATCTTTGCTAGGAGAGGCAAATCCTCAAGAATGAACGAATGCCAGCTAATTCCATGTGGCTGAGCTTGATACAGTTATGAAAAAAAAAAGCTTGTTTAGAGGAAACAATCATATAGTTCTCATTGATACAAGAGGGACTTTTAAAGAACGAATCTCTACCAGTATCAGGAAGAAAGATGTCTGTCCCGGAATATTTAGAAAGATCAGCTGTCCTAAAGATTAACAGCTCTAATTTGTGCTTGGTCTTTGGGGCTTTTTGTTTCTGGTACTGAGACATTAAGCGGTCTAGCAACAAAAATAATGAAATATCTCTATTGAATAGCTGCACTGTGGTTGGTCTCAGCATAACTTAGCAACTAATGAAGGCCTTTAAAGTTCAGTACAGCCCTCAGTCTGTTACTAGAGGAAGAAATTTAAGACACTAGAAAGTCTATTTGCCTGGAAGCAGGACAGTATTGTGCGAACAACTGCTCTCTCTCTCTCTCTCTCCATCCCTTCATTCTTTCTTTTTGTATTTACCTATTCCCTCAGGCCAATACACTGGCCTGAGAGTAGCTGCCTGTCTAATAACTTATTCAACAGTCTCCTGAAAAAGAAGCTACCCATGACTCATTTCACACTCCCCAGGCCCTGTATACAAACAGCATGAAGGCTCAATCATGTATGGAGACAGTTTTCTTTCCATTAAGGTAATTGGTATATCCTTTTCGAGTATTTGTCACAAGACTTGATTGTATATTGCCAGGCAGCACTTATGCTGGAGAGTGGTGCACCCTTCTGCAGCAGATAACACACAGACCTGCTGTGATAGCACAGGCTCATCACCAGGTCCTGCTTGGAAGTGCACAGCTTTGAGATAAATGAGTGGCATTTGCCTTGCCAATGCCCACTGCTTCTGAATAATTTCAGAGCTGGTGGTCATCCTTTTACCACCCTGTCTCACAAATATCCTTTTTTTCGCTTTATCCAGTTATCAACAAAGCAAGCATCTTTTTTCTCTCACTGTTCCTAAACCTTCTAATTCAATGTCAGTAAAGATTCTCAGTGATTACAGAAAATGAAGCAAAGCTTCTGTGTACAGACAAAAGACTCTATGAATCCTTGCTTCTTGACTTCATACAGAAGCTGAATAAATAATAGCTTTCAGGCTGCTGCAAACATAATTCACATCTTGCTGCAAGGTATATTTTCAATAGGTTAAGTAGCACTTGTCTTCTCAATCTTGTTTTTACTTTGATTTCCACAAGCAGATCCAGGTTTCTTGGAACATAAGCCCCTGCTATTGCAGGCAATCATATAATGTAATCCATTTCATACAATCTAACTCTTCTCAAAGCCAGGTGGGTTGATTTTTCCCACTGCTGTTCCAACTAACATAATTTTGCCTAATGCTTTTTGTAGCTTCATTTATCTCATTATGGTCAAAAGGGAGTTCTGGTATTTGGGTAGCTGGTTACTGTGCTGAACACCAAAACCACAGATTCTACTGCTAAGTATCTCTTCTGTTTTACTACTTAATTCCCCAAAGTCATCCAGAATTTCATACATAATATCAAAATTCTTCCTACTTTTCCAATGCTTCTGAGGTTCAAGTTATCAGGGAAATTTTTCTAGCCCATCATTGGTTTCTGTGACACCGACCAATGAAAAAGTGTGTATAAAGTGTAATCATTAAAACAAAATGTATATATCTCTTTTTCTTTAGGATTTTTCATTTTATTAATGTCGGTGTGATCTTTGCTTAGCATGTACTTGAATAGACTTGTATTTGCATACCTTTAACTGAAACATAATAAAATGATGGTGAGAGACTAAACTCTTCCATCACACTGGGTATGACTGACATTAAAAAGTATTTTAGATCAAAGTGGTATTTTTCTGCCTTAGGCTCATCTGCTTTTGGTGATCTGCTTTTTACTCTCTAATATTTTCATTTTCTCTACTGACTAACATTTTCTAACTGCAGGAGCAGGTCCCTGATAATTGCTTTCTCCCACTGGTCTTGTTTAACATTTCAGAAATGAAAAGTGTCTTTCATAGAGTGGAACTGTTGTCCTCAGTTGTTGGCTTCTACAAAGAGCACTAAGAAAGGATTTAAAAGTCTAGAAAGGATGGGGAGAGGAAAAGAAATAAGGAAGCTTCAAGGGTTAATCAGCAAATTTCCAAAAGATGCCTGAAGTTAGGGACTTGCAGACAGGTATAGACCACACCACTGCCCTTGGTAGTCTCCTGCAACTGGTGCTGAACCATGTGGTTCTCCAACTTGACTGGCATTTTTCTGAGAATTAGCCCAGTTAATTAGCAGAGTCCTAAGTAAATGTCAGGTTCTCCTTTTCTGTCTTCTCAGGGGTTTCCCCTTCTGTTTCAAGTCTGAACTAAGAATTTTTTTTTTTCATATGCCCAAGACATGTTTGAATAATGGAGAATTTCAAAACTGGGGCTTTCCCTTTCACACCCTCCACACAATTATAACATTTCCAATCTTATCTTAGCTGGTACACAAGATATGTCCCATTCAGAGAACTAACATCCCAAAACCACCAAAACCCAAGGAACGTGCCTCTGAAGTATAGACTAGTGCCTTGTTCTCTCAGCGACACCCACTCATCTTCAGTGAAAGATCTCTTTGGGGGGACTCTCCTGCTAGGGTGAATCCAGTTATGACATGAAGAGCTTCACTGAATTAAGTCATATGTCATGGCTTGGATTAGATTCATTGGAAGATAGAACCTGAAACTTGTGGTCTTTCCCTGATTTTATTTGACCTCATTAATCTGCAGGAAGAAACACTGAAACACTGTATTGCAGCAGGACCAAAGTTTATCATCACATATCCATTTTGCAGTCAGATTTTTGAAAAACAGGTCTTAAATTCCTGTCACAAAACTCAAAGCAAGTTACAACAGTTACAAAATAGGGTGGTCCAATCCAGAGCAGGAATGCACACATGGTCAAACTACATATCCTAAAGGAGTTGTGGAGAAAGTGGGGTCATAGCTGTTTTCATTCCTCTGATGGGGTTTTATTAAGAACACAATGTCACAAACCGAAGAATCTGCCATTACTAGAGGAGTGGAGTGGATTTGTATGCTTCCCCATCCTTGTGGCTGGAGAGGGCATCTCTTTTGTGACATGAGGCTACAGAATGGTGGATGGGGAGCCAAACACTGAGAAACAAAGCCACTGCTCAATGTCAGTGTTTGTTAGTGCCCAGCAGGCTGCTCCTGGGAGGGTTTCTACAGGAGAAAGGTGGACACTAATGGGTCACCCCCTCACGTGCAGTGGGACAGGCCTTGCTGGGTTTGGGGTCTTGTGTACCTTGGATGCCCTTCTGACATGTCTTCATACAACTTCACTTGCACACTATAAAAAGCTACCTTTGCTCTAGTGGAATGCAAAACCGTCTTATTGGTTCCCTATGCTGTCCCAAATATCCTGGCAGAACAGGAAAAGGAAAACAGGGAAAGCCAGGGTTGATTGCCTCCTCCAGCCCTGCTTCTTGTGCAAGATCACTGCAGGCTGTGTTCCCAACACGCATGGTTTTCCTGCCTTCTCTGCAGGAGTGTCTTTGGGTAGTGCATCATGGAGACCAGAGGCACCTGCTTCCATAGGATCTCTGCGTTAGATAATGACACATATTTATTTCTGTAACTGCAGCTGTAACTGAGACAGGATGTAGAACTCTTATCTGCATTAGCGGTGCATAACTAAGCCAGCAAATGCATCATAAGGCAGGCATATAGTTGAGAAAACTAACCTGTCTCAATATCTAATACAGGGCTTTTTGTCTTTTCTGTGTGTGCTGTTTATGGAGGTTCTTACACTGCCTACTGTGGTAAAAGCTGCAGTTCTACATATTGATGGTATAGGTCAACTCACCTAAGTATCACAGCCTCCTTGCAAGAGCCCACCAGGCTCTTTGGTGTGTTTCACTGCCTTAGGGGGTGCTACCTTCATTAGTAAAACATGTGGGCTCAAGTTTAGGTGCTTATTCTAACTAACCTGCAGAGACAGCTTGGCTTGTGTTTCAGCAGGTGACCAGTCCAATGGCTCCAGGGAAGGCGAGCGCAGGTGGAAGGTACTGAGTCCAGTCTTACACAGAAGGTAGTGCCTAGTTTTTAGCAAAGACCTTGGAAGAATCCCCCATCTGACCTGAACTGAAAGTGATACTGTGTTTGCAGCCATCACCAGCTTTGCTGTGACGGCAACGATCAAAGCACTGGCACATGGTCCTTTTATCTTAACTGAGATCAACTTTAAATTACTCAGTGTAACAGAAAGTACAAACTGTTACAGGCACAACTTTATGGAGTGATTTCACAGAACTTGCTAAGGGGTTCTGACTGCGTTTTAACAGAGGGTTTTAACAGGATGCAGGATGTGGGTCTTTTCTCTGACAAGCCTATCTACAGAAAAATAACCTTTCCTTACCCATAGTTTGTGCGTATTTATACACAAACAAGCACCGGTGGAGGAAACCACACAGTGTTCTCAGTTTTGCAGATCAGCTGTTTGACTTTATTGTGTGCCTATCTGCCCAGTAATCTGAGAGCACATAGCAACACAAGTGTTGCTGGGCCAAAAATAATCCTGCCTTCAGCAAACTTTTCTCATACTAACACGGAGCAAAAGCATGTGTAGGAAATGGTGTCTGTCAGATAACAGCTGCTAATTGTCAGAAAATGGGTGAATTAGGATGATATACAATTAAGAAGTCAATTTCTTATATGTGTATAGTCTTTTTCCAGCATGTGGTTTACATTAAAGATTATTTAAATTTTTTAGTAGTGCTCAAGGTAGTTAACAGTTTTTTATGACAGGAACTATCTTACAGTGAAAACCAAACTAACTTTCATTTTCCATTATTACATTCTTTGCTGGGTTTGCTGCTTATAGAATTTCAAGAAAATGAAACATCAAGAAAAATTTTGTTTGTGAGATTATGGCAAGAGCAGCGTGTTCTGTAATCTGTACGAAGCTGTTTTGAATAAAATGTGCAATACATTTTGCAGTGTTTCTATGTATACATATAATACATATCATAGAATCACAGAATGGTTTGGGTTGGAAGATCACCTAGGTCTAAACCCATGCCGTGGGCAGGGAGATCTGCTAGAGCATGTTGCAGAAATCTCTATCCAGCCTGGCATGTACTGCTACAGCTCCACTTGCTACTATATCCAAGTGTAAAATACACAACAAGTACCTATTGTGTATGTATAAAGAAGTGATTTCAATATTTCTCCTAAAGTTAATGCAAATTAGCATGTACAAGAAGATGAATCACTTGTCATTTCTTATAAATTTACACCTTTCAGTGTAAGTGATCTGCAAGATGTCAAGCTGAAACACCCTCCTCTTAGTTCTCTGAAATTCATTTACCCTTCTGAAATGCCCAGAGATTTTTTCTTTTTTGCTATGTTCTTCTGGAACTTCTGTGAAATTTATCATGCAAACTAGGAAATACCCTAGGAGAAGAAAGCTTTTGAAAAGGACAGAGTCCTTCAAAATGAGGAACTGTGAATGGAAATTTAGGAGAGAGAAACTTGAAAGTTCAGTGTACACGGCATTTAACATCCCACCCCACCTGTAGTTCTCTCTAAGACTATCAGAAACAAGACACAGATTAATTTACTACCCTTGTTAAATTTCCTTCTCATTCCACCTGTAATACACAGAAATAAATATACAAATATATATGAAAGTGAATTTGAATTTCAGTTCAATCTAGTTTGCCTGTCTTAAATTGTTGACACAGCTGGGACAGAGCCTTGGATTAGTGAATAGAGGTGGAAGAGTGTGCAGATCCACCGTTGTCTGCTTCTTGGAAACAAACTGTTCTTACAAACAACTAAGAGGTGGAGGTGGTTTTTAAACTTCTTTTTTTTTTTTCTGTTTACTTTTCCAAGTTTGAATGCAGACCTCAGTACTAAAAAAACCCCAAACTCAAAACACCAGAAAAAGGCATTATATTTGGAGAGATTTACAATGGCTTTGAAATCTCATTGGGAATGTTTCATTTCACAGCACATCACTTTGGAGGATATTTCAAGAAGAGTAGAAGGACTTCAGTGGAAGAAGGAGTGGATTATTGGAGTAAATAGAGCCTTTCAAGGAGACACCTTTATAATGCCAGAGATGGGGAGCAGAAGCAGAAAGTACTTAGACTGAAAAATATCTTTAGAAAGAAAAAAAAAAAAAAAAAAAAAAAAAAAAATAATAAAAAAAATCTCTTTCAGGAAATAAAGCATGAATCAGAAAAAGTGGGAGTTAATAATACAGGGAGCACTACAATAACAGAAGGCAGGGGGAAGCCATTGTATACAATGGTGAATATCAAATGATGGGTTTGTAAAAGAGCGTTGCATGTTCCCACCTGCTATAGCTCTACTGAATTTCTAAGCTGCTCTGGTTTGTATCTTAGTAATTATTTCATTTATATCAGTAAACATACATCATGGCAGTCTGAGATTTAAATCTGAGGGCACCAGAAAAAGCTTCCTGTTTGCAGCATTCTGCAGAAGGGTAGCAAAATGGGTCTGGTGCCTCTGTCTGGTCTTCTCTCTCCGTCTCTCTGTCCATCAGCCATTGGCAAACACCTAAATAATTTCCAGATTTAGCACCATTATTTGTGTCCCTGTTTTCCTCCTTCTGTAGGCTAACCTACAAGCATGTTTTCCTTTGGTTTGGTCTGGTTTGGTTTGGTTTGGTTTTTTTCCCAATTTCGGAGATCTTCTGTAATTGAAGAGAAAATTATTGGTCTCAGAGTACCCAAATTGTTTCCCATACATGGATTGGCACTCTGATTATTTTTTGGTGCATTTTAAACCAACATTTTGAGAATGAAAATGTCAAATTCTAGCTGAATGCCATGTTTACTAAAAATAGACATTCCACTTTCAATTTATTACTCTATCCAAAGGCATATTTACCTAGCTCTGTGTGTTTGACAAATTTCCATCCTGACATTTCCTGGCTCCTGTTTTTTTCTGTATAACAAATACATTCCTTGAATTGCACCATAACTGGTATTCCAGGGTATAGACTTCAGTTTTGCATTGGTATTGCAACTTCTTAAACCCTCTTTGTTCAGAAAACATTAAATGATCACTTCTATCATCCTCATATATTCACAAATATTTTAAAGCAAAATAGTATTTCTGATATTAACCTAATGAGCTCATCAGCTTTGTTACAGCTGGGAGCTCTCAAAAAGGGAGAGGTTATAGATTACTTTCCTCTTAGTGGTTAATCTTGCAGAAAAAATGATGATTTTTGGTCTGTTTTGAAGCTGTGAATCCTACTTACAACCTTTCTATTCCTGGAATGATTAAGTAAAACCTCAGAAAATATTATCTGCCAAGTTAGCAGGAAGAGATTCTGACTGAGCCTCTAAAGCCACTGCTGAAAAGGGAGGCTGAATGGATGCTTGGAAGATCTGTGTTTCTGGGAAGCTGACTGATTTAGGGAACTAAAAAAGGTGTATGAAAATATTCATCAGTAGATCATGGGGAGTATTAAAGCTGAAAATCTGTGTCAGGTGAAGTATGCTTGCAATAATGTATTGCTGGATAATATTTTGGTCTGCTTGTGGTCAACCCTGTAGAGAACCATGTTGCACAAAGGAAAGCATGTTTCAGTTACAAAACTGCTTTTTATCTGGAATTGTTTTAAAAACATTTCAAGTCCAAGAGCACTACACTCCTGCAACTAATCTGTACAGAGCTGGTCATGTGAAGATGGTCTTGAGGTATGCAAGTATGAGGTCATGGAGCAAATCCTAGGAAAGAGAAGTACTTATCCCATGGGTCATTTGTTAGAAAGGGGAGGAAAGGAAGCCATGAAGTCCCAGAGAAAGAAGGCTGGTGAGTTGCTTATATAATAAGAGAAAATTGAATGTAAAATATTGAAGAACTGACAATTCCCTCCCTTTATTTCTGTAGACAGGGAGAAGACGGCAACAGCTTGAAAAATGGACGTCTACAAAAATTTAATGAAATATATGGCAGTGTTGATGTAAAACTTGGACAAAAATATCTCAAGTGTCTTAAATTTCTTTCATGAATAAGCTTGCTCTCTCACATTCTGTTCTTAAAAAGCTTTCTCGTTGATTTTCATTGTGGAGTTTGAAGTGCAGCAATTTTCTCAGGCGTGCCTCCTGAATGTAGGTCAGCCATTTAGTGAACAGAAGTCAATAACATGTGGCTAAGAAACAATCATATGACTCCATTTAGCAGTAAGTGGTGACTCTTTTTGGACAAAGAATTTGATTTACTATTACAAATAGGGAACAACATGATGAGTCCAGTGAGACCTACGTGTATGGTCATTCATTCAGCATTAGCATTCACAGCTGCAAGCACTGTAGTTGATGGATTCCTCTTTACACATAATGTTGGTCTCTTGGCAGTGAGAATCACAATTTCTTTCAAAAAAAATATAATTTCTGACAGACTACAAACTTGAAAAGTTCATTTCCTTCCAGAACGATTCTCAGCTGTACATACCTAGCGTTCTTCAAGATTTCTTTATATTTAGTAGTATTGTTCACCTTTGACAACCTGCTAGATACATTTTGCGACTAATACAATGGTATGAGAATGTTTCTAAAATACTTTTCCAGTTTTAAAGAAAAAAAATGTATTTATCCATTTATCTCCTGGTATTTTAATTTATTTGTTAAAATTCGGCCAATAACATTTTCCTGTGGTGCTGAAAATATTGATACATTCTCTAAATGTGTATGTATCAGAAGTCATGGATACAGACGCTGAAGAGACATTCACCTATTTTTAGCTTTATGAATGTGACTAGTCCCACAGAAGGCAGAAAACTACTCACAAATGTAAGAGAAGTCTTTTTCTTTAACAGATTAATATGGAAGTTACTGTATTTATAGGCTGAGCCAGAGGAGAAGGGCTTTTGGTAAATAATTGTCTCCCTTTAGACTTCCAGAAACCTAGAAAAGTGTTTTTAATGCCCTGTGCTGATGTATCTAAAGGAATTACCCATACCAATTACTCTTGATCCTACAACGCCTGAGACCTCCTCTGTGCAGAGGACAAACAGAGTAGACAGTCCATGCCCTGAAGGTCGTACCAGATAAGGGTTTGTTGGAGCTGGTGAAATTCCCAGCACAGCTACGATGGGTTGGTTGTGCTGCTGTCCTTACAGTGGCTTACCTGGGTACGTGACTTTCCTGTCTCAGAGGAACATTCCTCTGCAGCCATGCCTCTCGTGGACACAGGTGGAGCAAGAAAGGGGCATAACACCAGAATGATCACTAAAGGAGGATAGGATCCCTGTGCTGCTATGGGGTTGGACAGGCTTTTTAGGTTTGGGTTCATCGGTATCAGACAGGCCTAGGTTTGGTTAGGGAGGATGACAAATTAGTGAGAAGGAACTCTTGAAGACACTGAGGAGAAGAGATGGCACCGGGTGGGGAGAAGGCAATGAGAAGGGCAAGTGAGGATGTAACTGAGGTGAAGTGAAAGCAGCCATAAGTCAAATGTGTTTTGGGCAAACAGATAATTGGTAAACACTAGGCTCTTGCAGTTTCAAGGCAGTAGGAGCCTATTTTCCTAAATATTGTGATGAGTTTTTTAAACAAGAAACTCCTTTTTCTAACTATCTTCTCCCAGATAAGCTTCAAACTGACCAGGTAGAGAGGGATACATCCACATTGTTGGTAGAATTGGGAAGGGCAAAAATTATCTGAACCCTGATCCAAGAGGTGTTAGGACACTCGGAGTTTCTGGCTTCATTGCAGGGCAGGGAGAAAGGAAAGGCAGAATGAAGGAGAAGCTGGAAAAGGAGCTTTGTGAAGCTGAGAAGAGCCAAGAGCACACCTCTGAACATGGAAGGTAGAATTAGGACTTTGCAGAATTTGCAGATGAGTAGCAGACTAAGAAAAAAATGAGTGTCAATGTGTTCCAATCAGAGATTACGACTGCGTAGTCTCGGGAACTTTTGCTGCTCTAACTGAGTTGCAGTTAATTGGCCATTAGTTTATTTGCCTGCTCTAGGAAGATGCTTCTTCATTTGGCTGCATTCCTGGTTTGTTGAGATATGTGCTTGACTATCTACAGGGCTACTCAACAGGAGCACCTTCACGCCATAGTAGACAGCCTAACCTGTACTAACGGTAGACAACAATTAAAAGCAGATCCCATTATCCTACAACATCATTAGGTTTGTCTCTAGTGTGTGTGCAGAAAGATGAGAGAAGGGATTAGGTGGTTACTTAATTAGGACTCCCTACTTCTTGAGCTGATCTCAGGCCACTGATGTTTTTGCCTTGGACTAGAGATGACTAAAGGTCATCTAGCAGTATAGGGTAAGCAAAAGAGATCATTTTTAACTAGAGACAACAGATGCCTGATCCCACCTTTATTTTATAAAAATTTCTAGGTTAGAAGTACAGGAGAATAAGAGGAGAGAGAACATGAGATGCAAATTTCACCCAGCCTGTAGAATCCTATCTGTTCCTCCAAGAGCTTCTCACTGCTTGAGAGTAAACAAGGAGGGTCTATTTTAGCTTGGTACGCTGTGAAGCATCATACACCAACACAGACAGTGCTGTATTCCACACTTACTTAGAACTCCCTGTTGCTTGTTTGAGTTCAGAAAGCAGAACTGGCGCTCATTTCAAAATTCTCACCTCATGTTTTCGAATATATCCAGTATGCTTCCTTATAAACTGTAGCTGTGCAAATACAGGATCAAATAAGTTGCACTTGGCTGCCTGTGTAGAGTGGCAGCATTAGTAAGTGTGCTACATTTTCTGGAACAAGGTAAGACAAAAGCATCTGTATATGCATTGATTTCCACAGCCTTATCTTTAAGCACCTTGTGTTCAACATATGTGAAATGATTAAGAAGTATTCTGTGGTGCCCTCCTGTCTGCCACATTTTGTCACACTCAGAGATAAAACAAAACCAAACCAAAACAGAAAACCTCAGGGCATTTTAAAAGAGCCACATGAGTGATATCCTGGACCTTTTATCCATTTCATGAAAGGCAGTAGTGACTGATAGTGATAGCCTGTCAGATAATACCAGAGCCAAAAACTAATCTCAACTTCTTAGCTACTTGCTAACCATTTAATGCAAGGGTTCCTGAAGTTTGAATGCTTGAAAAAATCCAACAGAGAGAAAGCAATAATTCTGTCACCTTGTTAAAATACAGCTATGGTGGTGCTGTTCAAAAGTGTTTACAGTGCCACAATGGAAATACAGGCAGTGCAAATTCACAGTACTAAAGACAGTGGTTTATCTTAATAACATCCATATATAGTTTCCAAGAATAGTTTCATAAGACTTGTATTCTTTTAAAATTAATTTTCAAGGTTTTTCAGCTGAAAGAAAATAAATGGAACATAGGATACAGGGTTATTTTAAAGCTGACATATTCCTAGTTAAAATATGTGGTGACTTTGTTAGTGATGTCTCCTTGTTAGGTTATTTCCATAGGTACCAGAATGTGAAGAATTTGAAAATGGAAACCAAAATTGATGCCATCGTGTTATTAATCTCATAATGCTTTCTGTTGCCTATTATCTTCCCGAGTTTTGTCCTTTATTTCCCTTTTACTTCTGTTTCTACTGGTCTTCTCTTCAGCCCTTGAGCATCATGCAGCAAATTGTGAATAATTTCACTTCACCTTCTCCAATCTTTTGTCAGAAAAAAACCACTTTTCAACTGGAGGAAAACAAATGCCAGCAACCAGAAGGCATGTATAAGCCCTTGCTTCTTCATCTTCTCCATATGAGCTATAACTGGTGGAGAGGTTCTTGTTTTGGCTATGTTGCCAGTATATTTACCTCCAGAATCCCAGTGACATCGCAGAAAATCTGAGCAAGAGCAGTAGTGATTTTCCCATTATGTATAACCAAACAGAGAGGATGGGAAAGCTCCTGAGGTCATAACACAAAGAGAAGAATGGATGCAGTTTGGTCTAAACAAGACTTATTTAAGATGTAAGCAGATTTCTTTTCCTTAGGGAATTATGATGCTATTTTAATGTGTATTTCCGGACATTTAACACATTGCTGCAATCACTTTCAGATGACTTAAACATATGCACACTTATTATTGTTTATTCTTTCTGTCATCTCATACATTTTCATTCAGCTGCTCTTTATTTTGAACCCTCTTTGATGTATCTTGATTTAGGTCTTGCCAAACTGAGAACTCTTAATCAAGAAAAGAAATACTTCAAAAAGATTTTCTGGCATTAGGTCTTTTTTCTCCTTCTCTCTCTTCTCCTTTGCTTCCTTTTTTTTTTTTCCTTTCCTTTTAGCAGGAGAGTGGAAAGAGAGTGGAGAGGATTAAAAAACATGGACCTTGCTTTTCACAGATGTGATCATACAAAATATTTTTGGGAAGCTGCTGCTTCCCAAATTTCTTTGAAGCATGCCTCTAAACAATTTTTTTTTTTTTTGATGAAGCTCATCACACAGTTCATGGCATATGGGTTAGAAATTGTCTTGTTATTAGGTACCACTACCTCCTGCAGGGATCTGAAACTTCCATTATGCTGTACCGTTGCACCAAACTGTGATGTACTTTTTGTTAGGCACCCAGACTAGTAGCTTTATTAATTTTGGCAAATACAGCAGTAGCTGCAGAAACAGTAACTGCACACACTGTCTGATAGTTACTCTGCTCTGGACAGGGTGAGGTCCAGTCCTGCAAGTCTCCTATTCTGGCCCACGGTGCCTGGCAAGCGGAGGGAAGGCATTCAGGGGGGTGAATTAACTGCTTCAGGATGACACACAGATTAGTGCAAACTGAATATTACGTTGGAAGTGGTCATGACACCTATGATGGACTCTGGGTAGTTTCTGGCTAAGGGAGACCCCTCACCACCTGCCTGGCTTTGGCTGCATACCCTCGTTGTCTGCGTGGTACTGCCTGGGCCAGGGTTTTGGTCCTAGGAGTTTTAACTCCTTTTTCCAAGTCAAATAGTTTCCCATCTCTGTGAAAAACAGTGATAGTATCTGAGGAAAAATATTTTGGTATCAACTTGATAAACAATCCTTAACAGGTGGACTTAGAAATAGCCTTTTCAGCTCTCTGTTAGTCAATAAATTCAATTAAATTGTGCTCGCCTTCCAACTGGAATGAAACCTGATTGGCCCCTGGGTTACTTACAGGCAATTCACATTTAATTTTCTTGTAATGAATTGTTGTTTGTTAGAAAACTCACTCCATTCACGTAGTGCTGGCACTGCTCTAAGATGTAAGCTACCTCTGTTCAAAGTGAGACACCTGCATCACAGCGATGTCCCTCTGAGGTACTCACCTACAGCCCTGTTTGCAGTTAATGGAGCACCCCTGGCACACGTGGGATATGTTTTGTCTCTTCTAGAGATGTCTGAAGTAGATAAAATGGATGATTCTTTAGAACTGCTTATTTCTCTCCCTGATCAAAAAGGAGTCTATGTGACCATATGTAGAGCATTTCAGGCATCCTAATATGGATGAATGAATTTTGCACTGTGAAGCCACAGATCCAAAATCCACGGTGTAACAAAATTGTGACAAACAAGATTTCATGTATGATCTCATGATGTCATCACAGAATGAATAATAGAATGTTTAAAATTAGCATACCACACTCAACTGAGAGTTTGTCTGAGTCAGCCACCACTCCTGATATTGTTCTGGACATCCACACAGAAATCAAACACTGGAACTGAAGCAATCTTGTCTTTTTCTGGATACAGAGCTAAGGAGAAATTTAGCCTCAAAGGCAGATTTCTGCACTGGGATGAAGTTTTGTGAGTGTTTTGTGCCAGCAATTCTGTCTTGCTCTGTGTCATGTGTCTAGAGAGGACTTCAGCTCAGTGCACTAGGGCCTTCATGGTTTTGGGATAATGTGACTTCTTTGTGTTTTCTATTAGCGCCCTCTTCTCAGGTCATCTTTATACCACATCACCTTCTCCTAGCCTGAAGTGTTATCTCTGCCATGTTTCTTTGTGAGATTTCTGATCTCTCTTATTGATTTCTTGAATGTGTTTACAGTTTTCTTTTTACATCATTGATACATTTCATTTCCCATGAATGTTCCAAACTTCTTTCTCAATCGTTCAATTAATACCTGGCTCAACATTTTCTCCAGTTCCCACAGTTTACTTTCTAGCATATTCTGGAAAAACCACACATACAAAACTTAATTATTTCCTCTTACCTTCTTACTTGTGGGTCTTGTGGTTTTCTCTGGATTTCAGTGTATCTGTCTCCTTTTTCTTATGTTACAGTTATTGATTTTTGTTTTCCACATTATTTTGAAATTTAAGCATTGTCTCTTTTCATTTTAATTTTTGGCTGCAAACCCGCTGGTGTCTATTTGATATTGCAGTGCCATCCATTCATGTGGATACTCAGTGTCATCATGCACTCTAATGTCACATTTTAGTTTCATGAGGTAGAATGGCATAAAAAAAAATCCAGAATCTTCACTTAAAGCCACTGGTATATCTCAGAGATATATTTTACTCAAATGACATTAAAGCTGTCTGTTTTACAGTATTACTAGCAACAGTCAGTCGTGAATGAACTATTGATCCTTCATGCTTTAAGTTTTGAATTGGAGGGAATCAAGTGTTTGGAATTAAATATATGAGATGATCCTGCTGAATCAGAGACAAGAATTTGTCCTTCATTTCCATTGACATTAATCTAGTCCAGCTGAAAATTTACAAAGCATGTGCTGCCCAGAGAAAAAGATCTAGAAAAGGACTCATATCTATTATGTCTTTGAGTAAAAGAATTAGTAAGGTATTTTGAAACTGGTTTATTTTTGACAGCATAGATTTCGATAGTGTTTTTCTCCTCAATAACCTTTTACTGTTTTACAGTTTCATCTTAAAAATCTGCCCTTAGGAAACTCCAGGCAAGCCAGTATTCCTGAAGCAACTTTTCTTGTAATCATACTCTTTCAAATGAATGCTCTTAGGGTAAGGTGATTCAGGAGGTGATTTTAACCCAGCACTGGAAGCCACATCCTACATCTCTTTGAAGGAGTCTAGTCAGGCTTGTACTCAGCACGCAGTGCTGGGGCAGGCCCTCTGCAAAAGTGCAGTGATCAAAGTGGGACTGAACCGACGAGATTTTTTTCCCATGACTGGCAGTGTTTAACGTTAGGATAGTATCACATGGTTGTGACAACCATTTTTCCTTTGTTGAGCCTTGACAGTTCCACTTCGACGTTTGCCTCCGCCACTCGTCTAGATGCAGGTTAGATAACTGGTTACTCCTTGGTGAAATTCCACAGCCCTCTTTCAAAACACCAGATATATATGTGGATCAAAAAAAAAAAAAAAATACATATATTAGATTATCAGTATAAGCTTGATATGCAAATTCCCCAAACCTGACTTTGTAAATGTTTAATTCAAAAATATAGTAAAGATTCTTAGGCAAGCCAAGCTGAGGATCTCCATATAGAGCAACTGGCCACTACATTTCTGTGATCAGCTTCCAGATTCGGTCCCACACTGTACAATTGTTTTTCTTTGAACAATTAAAAACAGCAGATAAAGCAGCACCCTTCAATATTTTGTTTAAGAATTTATTTTCTGAGTTCTGAACCACATCACATAGTACAAACTTTTAAGATTAAATTGCACAATGGAAAGTATAGTCGAAAGCAAGCTATCTAAAAAATATTACTCAAGGAATCATGATTTTTCATCTCATATATTTAAAGAGTACACACCCTCCTCCAGCACTTACAGTGAGTTAATGGATTTCTTTAATCGTTCACACCCAAGTTATTGGCAAATTGTGCAAATTATTTAAAAAATTACCTGATTCAGTTCTAGGCACTGAATCATACACCTGAGCAATGGGCACTTTAAGCAAGATTTCTACTTCAGGAAAACAACAAAAGGCTCTACTGTTGTTAATCTTGAAATGTTAATTGCATAAGGGAGAATGGCTCATGCATGAAAAAATGGTCGTTGAAAATTTTCCAAGTGTTCACCTGTAGGGAAATGCTGTTACGCTGAAAGCAAAATCTTGGATTGAGACATGTCCATACTTATACAAAACAGACTAAAAAATGGAGTAATTTAGATTTTTGTTTTGAAATTAACACTTCAAAACCAGTACATAGCATTATAAATCATAACATTACAGAAAGGGAAATAAAGGTATTACGACAGAAAAAAAGGTTTTGGCTTTAGCAAATGAGAATGTTCCAGTTCCATGTGACAAGTTTCCTATAACGTTATCATTAAAGAAAATTCAGAATTTTCATTTTTTAAAACTCAGAACTGAAACACAGTAATCCAGATGGAATTATATTGCTCAGTTTTGACCATTTGAAACGCCTTGCTTTTCATGGATGTTGCTGTATTCACCAAAGTGCAGCTGCAACTGCTGGCCTTACAATTTATAGCCGTGTTGAGTCTTGGTAAACTGATTTTCTGAGTTACGTTTTCACACTTTACACAAAGTTGTAGACTCACCAGTTCTAGTCAGATGGGAAACCTGGTCTTCATTCTAGACCCAACACTGAAAACTCCATTTTAAGATGAAGAAAAAGCACATGGACTTCATAAGGAGGAATAAAACAACACTGGCTGCCTTTTTGTTGCAGATAAACAGGACATATCCGGGAAAGCTCACCTAACAGCTTTCTGGATTACTGAAGCCCAAATCCACCAATGACTTAAACCCAAAAGATACACTTCTTCTGCATTTCAAAATACAAATATTGGGTGCATTTATTCGTCACTGAAAAACAGAAGAAATGTTTCATAGGTGATGAATTCTCATGAGACTGCCAAAACATTAATTCATGGGTTTTATTACTTTGGGGCAGAAATCTTTGTTAGATTACACCACTACATGGTGGCATCCCATAGCTACTGGAATAGTACAAGAGTACTAACAACCATGCTCATTGCTGCTCTTGCTAGAAGTAATAGATGAGGATACTGCCAGCAGAACTGGAAAAAATTAGTACAGGAAGCACGCAAGCTGGTGTGAGAAAATTTCCTGACGAGCGAGAAATTGCATGTTATGGAATATTTCTCTAGGGGAAGTGGTAGCAACTTCATTGCTTAAGATGTGAGAAGATGTAGAACAAAACAGGACAAATTGCTAAATATTAAACTGTACCAAAAAAATTTAGACAAAGGGACTGAATAATGTCTAAAATCTTTCTATCGCTAAGTTTTTAATAAAAATAATATAGAAGAGGATTAAATTGGTTTCTTGGAAGTTTCATGAATCTACAGAATTATTTTCAATACGTTCTTTCAAGTAAGTCATATCTCCCTCCATGCCTCCCTGAAGTCACCTGCCGTGGCCCACACCCCTTAATGAGTATGGTCACAACCCACTAACTGCTTCTTCTGTGCTGCCAGCACTCGTGGCATGTCAAAGTGGGAAATATAGGTTGAAGCATCTCTGTAATTAAGAGCATGATAATTAAATTAATTCAGTTTTTATATGTATAACAGGTGTCAGTTCAAATAACCACATTCAGAATTTTCTGCGCACCCCTGTTTACAGAATTCATGTGACTGTTGGGGTACAAAATGTCCAGATTGCATTTACAGACCGTATCGCCTGGGGTCAGTCTAGCCAAGGCTATCCTAAATTTTCTCAGCATCTTAGAATGAGTTGTGCTCTCTTCTTCTTCTTCTTATATCTGGGGTGACCAGCTCAGGCTTAGAGGGCAGTTAGTGGAGCAAGAACTGGGAAAACCAGCAGAGGTCAAGGGAGCTGCTCTAGGGAAGTTACAGCAAAGCAAGAGATCTGAAAATAGCTAGAATGTGTCTACATATTTCCAGTAGTCTGGGTTTGGGATGTGTCCAGGGAGGAAAAGGAAACCAGTGATCTGGTGTGAGTGGACACTGCTTCCACGTGTCCCTCAGGAGCAGCGGGCTGGAGAGTGCCAGCGAGAGTTTCCAGAGCAGTCACTCTTCTGGCTGGAGAAGCAAAAGAAGGAAGGTTGCTACCCTAAGAAACCTCCTGTTTTCCTTTGGCCTAAACCTAGTCCCACCTGTTGCTGCTGTGGTCTATAACATAGCCCTACACCTAGCATGGGAAGCTGACCTAGTGGTGAGCTGGCATCATTTGACGTGTAGTTTATGGCATAACAAAAAGCTGGTAGCATATCCCAGCATTTCAATATGGAATAAAGTATAAAAATGGCAGAACAGCAGACTACTCGCAGGAAAAATCCATAGTGAATACTGAGCAGTAAAATCTTTTCCTTGGAATTAAATTATCTGACATAATGCAGTCAAAATGAAAATATTTAGCTCTTAGGGAAGGATCTGATAAGAATACACATTTGAATTTTATTGTATTCTGATTGCCTTCTCGGTTGATTTGCAGAAAATACTCCACCCTGCAGTACCATATACAAGGAAATAGCAGCTTTAATGAACAATGAGGAATGTCCTTTGTGACCTTGTTTTGTAGAGTCTTGTTTAAAAATATAAAAGATGGTTGAATTATAACAGATTAATCTTCACAGATCTCTCAACTTTCTACTTACAAATTCATCAAGCATAGTGTAAAGTGTAGTCTTGATTTCAGTTTATTCATGCAAGGAGATCTTCAGCTCAGATACTTTTATAGCAATTCAGTATTTATTATCAGTCTTTTATTACATTTGATCTCAGTCAAACACAGTTGGGTGAGGTTTATCTCAGTTATTAGACAGAATATACATAATGAATAAGTAAGGTCCATTGTTTTCATATTTTCAGGGTAAGCATTTTTCATAACTTAATGCCTTTAAGGACTGAAATTCAAAGGCCATTACTGCAGCAAATATTCAATTCCTAAGTAGTTTTCATACAAAGATGGGCAGTAAAGCAAAATTAATTTCTAGCTGGAGCTCAGGTTCCAAAGGTTAATAGCCTCAAACTTTTTTTTAGATAAAGGTTTGGTGTCCAAGATAAAAGATTAGTGTTACTTGAATTGCTTGTTTGCTGCTGCATAGCATCATCACCTGAAGGTAAAAAAGCTTTGGAAGTGAAATGAGATTGCTTACTCTACTAGGAAAATTCCCTGATCAAGGGAGCCAGTTTCAAGGAGCTGGCAAGTGAGGCCCTCTTTACTGCCTGACCATTTCACTGAACGAAGGAAGTAGATCCAAATCAGTGGCATTCCATTTTTTCCTGTGTGCTTGGTAGCTTTATTCAGCTTTCCTCATCTACCTATGTTTACTAGCCTGGTTTTCACTTTAATTTCTGAAAGTATCGGATAGAATATATGACCAGAGATTTAGGAGGCTTGAAAATGTCTTTTAGAGTCGTGAATATGTGTGGTCCCATATATCTCTTCTGGCCCTATATATTCTGTTTCTTATAAATGCTTTTATGGAGGCGGTGCCCCTTCTCATGTACTGTCATCTGCCTCTGACCTATTTGACACACTTCAGTAAAGGATTTGATCTCAGTAAAGTACTGAGATATTGCTGCTGGAGGCGACAGATATTTCACGAGTTCTAAATTCGGCAATATTATCACCAGGCACTGTACCAAACCAGAAAGCAGCTATTAAGCTTTCTATCTCTTAATGCAGTGTTTGAAGTCATATGCTGATATCCCTGGAATGGTGTCAGATTAAATCTCCTGGACCCTGAGTCACTGGTCTATTTTACTGGACAGCTTCTCTGCAGCTATTAGTGTGTTTCATGTACAGTGGTTGGTGTTCTGCATCCTGCTGCTTACCTCAGGCTATTGACTCTCAGCAATTTCGTGTTTGTGACCTAATGGTTTATTTTTAGTTCTGCTTGCACTACTATAGTGATCTCTAACTTTCCTTGGAGACTATTTAGCTCTTAAAATATTACTGACCAACTAGTAACTCACTGCTTTCCTGCTAAACTTCTGTTGAATTCACTCAGTTGATAAAGTTTATAAATCTGAAGCTTCACAGGGTACGTTGATAATCTCTGATTGTATGTGGTAATATACACATACATATTGCCTTATACTCTCAGTTATGGAGCATTCACTCACCTTTTCATTACAAAAAGTCTTAATGCTTTTACTGTTTATGAGAGGCTTCGAATTCAGAAGGGAGAGGCCTTGGGCTAGAGATGTGTCTTTTCTTGCTCCCATGCAATTCCAGAAGAGTTTAGCAGAGATCTAAGCTGTTAGAAATCACTGTTTCTTGCCTCATATTTATGTTCTTCAGAGAAATGTTAGTATCCTGTACAAAAGAAGTGCACATAAACATTTTAAATAGCTGGGTTAAAAAATACCACCAAAGGAAAAGCAGCAGCAGCAACAGCTGCCTGGAAACCACCGGCTGACAGCCTCAGGAAGATAACTAGAAACAGACCAGCTGATGAAAATCTTTTTTCTGCCTGTCAGAAACCCAGCTGAAAAGATTCAGCATTGGCTATAGCAGTCTGTTCCCATAGTTTGAGACAATAACTTCCCTTTTTTTGCCAAGTGCATAGGACAATGAAGATATCTACAATATTTTACAGATTACACTGGTGTGATCCTGTGTGTCTGAATTTTGTACTCATGGTGACCTGCAGCCCAGCCAGGGTCTAGACAGTAATCCAGCCTGCCTGCTCCACTGGACTGCCTATCCCTGCCAGGTGTCTGCCTCTTTCCTTTGGTACTTCATTGTGCCTGTCCCCATGTGCTGTGAAATGGAAGTCAATCGTCCTGCATACGCCCTGCTGTGATCCAGCTGTAAATGTGGATGGCCACACAAAGCCTTCCTAAGATCCCACATGAAGCCTGAACGAGATGAGGTGGGGTCAGCAGTACAACAAACCTCACCGTAGGAAGTGGTGGCAGACCACTTTTTGAATGATGATCTTTCCTATGGTTTTAAAATCTAGGAAAGAAATCTAAGGTTAAAAGATTTAGCTGCTTTTCTGTCAAGGTGCAATGTTGTCCATATGAGCCTAAAGAGTGTCCTAGTTTCTAGCATAAAACTAAGATTTTTTTGCAGGACTCCTACCTGTCTGGCTTCGGGGTGGTTCAGATTAAAAGAAGAGATGAAAATCTTTTTACACAGTGGTGTAAACAAATTGCCTTATCATTGTGTTCGTGAAATTAAACACTGGTACGGGTGTAAGGGGTAAGTAGCACATCCTTCTCTGCACCTCTCAGTGTCCCTCTGCAGAAGTGAAGTAGGCAGCTAAATAGAGGCATTTGCCACTTTCCTACCAGTCCACATATGATTTGGTGAACTACACTGTCCTTCAGATAAGCCTCGATAAGATGGACCAGACACCCTCCAGCAGGCCCCCAAGGCATCTTGCTCTCTTTGCTGATTGAATACGGAACTCAAACCAGTTTGCTTAAGGTGGGTTGGGTGGTATGCCTCATTTCACTTTTGGGATGCAATTGTGCCTGCCAAGATTGACTTGAACCAAAGGGAACTGCAAGTACTGTCAAGGAGGAAGTGAAACAATGGTGAGGAGATAAGGCATCTTTGGGTACAATGTCAAAAAGTTAAACAATGATCAAGCAATTGACTGGGAGAATGTTAATTCTAGGTGCCAAGCAGGGTTGCACAGGCTACTTCCTAGGGCTAAGGATCAAACTGAAACATTTGTCAATTCAGTCTAGAAAGTCTGAAGTAAAGTGAGATAAAGGTAGAGCTTGGGAGGCAGCAGCTTCGTATAGTACAGGTGATCAAAACACAACAGTGTGTCCACAACTATGCTGCCCCAAGGGGAGTGAGAAATAAACTGAATAGCAGTATTAAGCTGGCACTTTTTTTTTGTTCCTGCTCACTGCGGCCTGAGGCAGAATTTTTAATGAGTTTCTCTGTAAGAAACGGTGTTGTTTAAATCAGCAGCCTGTGGTCACATCTATAGGCAGTGTTTTCTGAAAGGGGCAAAGGGTCTGTGATGTGGGGAGATGCAATAGATTCCCAGGTCACTGGTGGAAGCAGGGGTTTGATTAGTTGGTGGGATTTCTGTTGAGAGAGTGTGGCTGTCCCATCTGGCTTGTGAGCAGGGCGGAGGACTGTGTAGGTCCCAGCACATCACTGGTGCATGTGGAGACCAGGGAGGAGGGCATGTGAGTCTGTGGAGTTTTTGGTGTGGCAGAGGAATGGCTCCAGTTCCCATATTTTCTCCATGTGCTAGTCTGGGACGGCAAAAGGAAAATTTCTGATGTGTGGCAAACACAGCTGGCCCTGCCACATCAGACAGGCAGAAAAAAAGGGAAGATTTCATCAGAGGTTGTGATATATTCACCCAGAGATCCAGCGTAAAGTGCTGGTTGCCACAGTTAAAGATGTGAAGGAAGCTCAGCCTGTCATCTCTCAAGCATGTGCTCAGAAGGAAGGGAAAGGCAGAGTTCACCCTGAGGCCAGGATACCCAGTGATACACTTAGTCCTACAGATGAAGTGGTAGAGGACTCTGCTTTCAGGGTTGAAAAACATGAGTGTATCTTTGATGGCAATATACATTGGGAAGAGGAGAATACTGCATACAGTACAGTTTATTATTCCTTTTAATTGATCAGAAAAGAAAAACTTAAGAAATTTTATTAAGCCAGCTCTGTTAACAGAGATTTTATTCAAGATTGCAAACAGAGGAAGTGAGACCTAGAAAATGTCAAAACAATCACTTCCTCTGAAGCTGTAATCAATCTCTTGCATGTATGTGTTATGATACAGTTCTTTAGTTACATTGCAGTGTGGTCTTTGCAGGATTCAGTGCATAGCATAATCAGTACAATGCATAAGAGCTGTTAACAAACAAACAAAAAAAAAAACTTCTATAAAAAAGAGATAAGTTTAAAAATTCATTCCAGCAGATCTAGTTGGTTCCTACCCAAACAATAGGTACTAGTCTCCAAATAAAAATATCTTCATCCGTCAAGGAACCCTTGGGATTAAAAAACCCACCTAGCTAAACAGAAAAATAAAATGTAAATATGTCCACAAAGTCTTGTTGCTGAAATGTGTATCACTTTTCTAAATAAAGCTGACACTCTGTGATATTGCAGAAGTGATTAAGAGCCTGAAGTGTATTCTTCCAGTGGAAAAAGCTATATATAATGGGAAAGGAAACAGAAGGACTTTCAGTTCATTTGGCCCTATTCATATTTTAAGTGACAAATAACTACAAGCTCAGATGTTCCGGTCAAGCTATTTAAGTCACATTTAACGGTTTTTGTATTCGATAAGGTTGCCTCTAAAGTACCATAACCCAGAGTCTTTAAATATTTGTCCAAGGGAGTATTTATTTGTGGGTTCACTGGTCACATCTTATGGCCACTATTACCAGTTGCTGAGGTAGTTTACAGGAAGTGTAAATACTGTCCAAATAACATTTCTCCTTCAAAACAATTTCAGGTGAGAAGGGTCGAGGCTGACGTTATCAGGTGCTGAGACCTGTGAAGAGAGGCAGAGTACAGTTCAAGAGGCACCCTGTCTATTAATGTGGGAGTCTCACCATCAAAGTACTTAATACTTCTTCCTAGGTCTGTCTAGCTGGATCCAAGACAAGTTTCTAGCCCTGTGGCTTGACAAGTTTCTAACCTTCTGTACCAGGTTAAAACTTAGGCAGGCATGCTTTCATATTCCTCCTTCTCCTCATTCCCCTCTTCTCCCCATTTTCCCCTGCATAATCTTCTCCTGCAGCGAGGAAGCCGGGGCCAGGCAGCAGCTGCAGAAGAAGCAGTGGTGTGGCCAGGGACAGCTGTGCACCAGGGTGGCCCCCACCAAGGGCAGACACAGCGTGGCCCCTGCAGCAGCAATTCACCAGCAGGAAGTGCCCTCCCTGCAAAAGTGAAACGGGAAGTTTTCGGAAGGGAAAAAGTCAACCCTATTTTCCTCCAGGAAAATAGAGATGACAGACAGGTAGATCCACGTAGCTAGTCTGAAAAGACATTGCCAAGAAAAGCAAAAGCACCCGTGCAAATACCCCTCTCAGCAAGGTGAAAAGCTCTAATTTGCAAACAGATTTAATTTTCATAGTTCTTTCTCCATGATTTAATTTTTTTTTTTCCTTGTGTGCCTTCCCAGAGGATCTTTTTTCCTCAAACATGGCCTTTCCAGGACACAGAAATCACATTTTCCAGCCATCTTCTTTCCATCCATAGCTATAACTACTCCTGGCTGAGGCTTTGGGGTGTTTTATCAGGTGGGGGCTTATGAAGTTGCTGTGCAGCCCAAGAAGAGCTCAGCTCTGCTAGAGGGCTCCAAAAAGACCCAGTTACCAGTGATCTCTCCAACTGACAGACTGGAGAGCGAGAAATGGTGAGAGTAGCAGGCAGTCTGCTGGGTTGGGACCCCTAATCTCACATGCTGCTGTGCTGAGCAGCAAGTCCTGCAGTCATCCTCCTGCGTCCTGGGCCTCACTGTGCCTCCCCTTCCATGGGACATGCTGGTTTTACTCTGGCCTTGCACTGTCTCCCTCTCTAACCTGCAGTAAACAACTCTCCCTTTTTGCTGGGTTAGGAGGCTGCAATGGCCCAGACATGACAGAGGCATGAGAAAGGGGAGCCAGAGTCAAGAGGAGTGTGGGGATGTTCTTGGACTGGCACAAGCCACCCCTAACATGCCATCACAGACAGTGTGGCTGAAATTATGTTGTGCATCCTCAAGCAATCGTTCTGCTCTTCCACGCTGCCCTTCTCTCTGTCTTCCTCTCTCTTTCCTCCCTGCTACCACAGCTACAACACCAAATCTTCTGCTCCTCAGCTTCACCTCTTGTTTCACTCCATGGAAGCCAGTTCAATCCAGCAGAATGTTCTACACTTAACTTTTGTTTATAACCATAGCGAAGTTGCTACTCAGTTTATGTTTCTTTTGAAGATTCATGCTTAATTTGATGTATTTCTGTTAAGATCTACTGAGTCTTTTTGTCACTTTTTAATATTTTAAATCTTCACACTTTTAAACACATGATATAAAAGCTAAAACTCCCTGTTGGCTGAGATCTAGCACAAGATCTTCAGCACTGGCCCATGAAATAATTCTTCCTGTTGCTCAGCTCTCCTCTTGGCAACCTCTTTGGGACCTCACCACAACGGGACCTAAGTCTTCGTCTTTCCCCTAACCTTAAACTTAACCCTAATGCTAACTGAAGCCAAGACGTGGGCTTTACATCCAGCCTTGGCCCTTTCTCTGCCCAAACTTTCCATAGGCATCTCTTCTGTAGGTCTCTGCTTAAACTGGACCCTTAGACTCTGTCTCACATCTCGTATTAGCTGTAACCCTGAAAGTGACTGAATCCTTTATTCAAGATCATTCTTTCCACTGACAAAATGAAAAGGAGAAAACTATTTGTGATGCTCAGACTTACTTTTAGCAGCTTCTTGCAACTCCACATCAACAAATCTATATCACAAAACTAACCAGACAAACCCAGCTGCAGCCAAAACAAGCAAAAAGAAATCATTTCCCTAGGCCTCCCCTTTGCAGCCGTACTCGAACTTTTGGAGTTAGGGGAATAACAAAGCCTATGAATCCAGTTAAGAAGTTCTGCCAAGGGATTTCCAAGAGAAGGTTTGTGCACCAAAGGTGTGCTTCCCTGAGAAGTCTGATCACTCCTTGGGGTAGGTTTACCATCAGGGCTAACAGGGATGCAAAGCCAAGGTGTCCAGTTGTGGTGGGGCTGTAAATGGCCTGCAGAGGCAGGGTTTGGGCACTGAAAAGAATTTTCCACTGACCCCTTGTTCATCTTGGCCAGAGCTGGAGGTCCTTCAGTAGTGCCCAATCCACCCCTAGGATTAGAGCTGAGGCAACAGAGAGACAAAACATAGGGGTCTAGTTGAGAGCAGTAGTCTAAAAACTGTTAAGGGAGACCTAAGGCTGTGAGAGGAATTCCCTCACAAGAAATTTTTCATCCAGGTCACAGCTGTCCTTTGTTGTGTCATCAGGATGTTACATTTATTTCCATTAAAACACTTGCTGAGAACTACGAAGGGCAGATGTGTCATGATGTCTTGTTATGTGCGAACTGAAAACAAAATTGCAAACAATCCTATAGAAAATGCTCTCCACCTGGGAAATAAAAGTCGAAAAGAAATGTCCTGTAATGTTATGGAATACAAACTGTGTATTAAAGGGGCCTTTTGAATTTGAAACTAAGTCTGTAAGAGGTAAAGAAATATAAGACTGATAACACAGGAGCTAGTATATGGCGTTGAGTGAAAGAGCTTCTTAATGACTTGTAAGACAGGACTGGAAGGAGTATGAGGTTCCAATTGCAGTCTTGAGCACAGTAAGTAATTTAAAAATAAGCAGTGACTTTATGGGAGTCACCTATGAATACACATGCTGGTGGTAATTCAGGAAAATCCCCAGAATATGAAACAGAAGGAAGCAAGCCTAGTCTAAAAGCACCCATCCTAGCTCAGAGTGAACTGTAGACATAAATAACAGGACTGGTAATTTCTTATTGCTACTGTAAAAACCCCACATCTAAGAATTGAAAAGAAACTTTCTCAGAATTCAGAATTTCCCAGATTTTTAGAACTTAAAGTTTCAAATTCCCTGAAATCCGGATTTTGTGTTCTGGACTGAATTAGGCTGGTTGGTTTTGTCTTCAGATTCATAATCCCTGATGAATACACTGAAAAATAACCTTCTTTCTCTGATATATTTTTCCGGGGACAATAACCCTGAAATATATCTCTTGATATCAGTTCTTCTTTTACACTGATAAAATTAGCTAACACCTCACAGGGGCTTCATAAGCATGACAATGTTTTCATAACGTAGCTGAGGCAGGGACCACGTGCATCACACTGCTGTAACAGTGCTATTCACATTCTGTTAATGTACCCCAAACTGAATTGCTCTCTATTGTTGCACTGTAGCAATGAAGAGATGATGGTGTTTTTCTATCATTTCTATTTTCTACTAGGATCTCTATTGTGTGTAGCTGCTGCAAGTTGCAGCCCCCCTTTCAGCCCTGAGTATCATTTGCCTTCTCTGCATTACATATTAAGAGGGGACAGAAATTCGAGGGGGGGACGATCACCAGCTCACGTGGCAGCCCATGTGTACAGAGAGATGGCAACCTGGATACAGAGCAGCATCCTAAACAGCTTCCCCAGCAACAAGGGGTCAAAGACAAAAGACTTTGATCACGTGATGAAGCTGATTAGAGTGTCACACAGAAAACAAACAAAGCAANGGGGAAATGATATTTAGTAATCTGTTAGGGTGACCAAAAAGAACTAGATTTTATTCAGTAGTATTTGAAAAAGGAAAATGTCTGTGTATGTGTATTGACCTGAGTGTTCTAGAGCATAAATCAGGAGCAGAGTGACAAAGGCAGAGAAAGGCTCTAGGATTCCTTTGAGAAACAGTGAAGCTGGGGCAGGGACACTGGCACAGGAGTATCTAAGGCTTGATTAAAAATGAATTGTTTTTGCAAAACAGCAGTCCTGATCTTCAAGTGGTGAACTCATTTAGCTTTATACCTCTCAAATGTGTCTTGTGTCTCTCCAAAGTTATCTACAAAACTATACAAATTTCATGTCCACTCAATTTTTTAACTGTACTGCAACAGATAGACCTAGATCACAAAAATATGTTTTTCCTACTTAGTTCTTAGGCAATACAGTAATGTGTTTCCTTCAGAAAGGCAGAGGCATCATCTGATCACCCCTCTCGTTCACTGTGGATGCTGTGTTACATGTAAATCTCCAGCCCTGGGCTGTGGCAAACCAAAGACTGCAGTTTTTCATTTCTGCCTGCCTGCAGATCTGGTTTATTGTCCTTCCACAGCTGACCTCTAGCATGAAGTGCTGCTCTCCAGGTCTCATCTGTACCTAGATGAAAAGAGCCCTGTCTCTCCAGCACTTTGCTAGCACTTGGCTTTCAGCAATCCCAAATAAACCTCTAGTGTAATAAATAGTTTTAAATCTGTTCTTTGCCTCAGAGAAAAAAAATAATGAACAGTAGTCAGAAATGCTCCTTACACAGGCTCACTAATTTTCCTATCCAGTGAAGAACTTCTTTGGCCAAATGGATTAAATGCTCTTTGGCCTTTTTCTCCTATTGGTCTAAATGACATAGCATCTTCCTTTACATATAGCAATGGATTGATGCATATCTAGGTTTGACAGGAGTGGGTTAGCTTTAATTCCAAAAATAAACAATAGACTTGTTTATCAGCACTAAAGACTGAAGGCCATTCACTGTTCTTCATGGTATTTAGCCTTTACCACGTCAAGCACTAACAATTTTGAATAGGGCAAACAATTTTCCCTTGCAGAATAGGCACTCTGAGCTCCTCTATCTGGTCTCCACTGCAATTAACACTGAATAATGGCGTGTAACATGTTCGTCACAGAGAGAAGACATGCAGTAGATCTTCAGAAAGACATTTCTGGTGTGGAGATGAATTATTTATGTATCTTAACTGTAGATCTGGCCAACAATTCTGTCATTAAATGCTATCTCACCCACTCCTTCTGTCCAATGCCAAAATAGTAAACCCCCTGAAATTAAATTGCTATTTTAAAATTCTAGAGCATTATTTTATTGGTACTTTCACATATATTTTAATATAGGAATTAAAACCCTGAAACTGTCTGCACAGTTTGATCGAAGTATGTATTTAACACACAATCTGTCTCATTAATAGCAAAAACTGAACTTTAACATGAAGGGGTATACATATACATGTGTTCTACCCACAAAAATCCTTGAAATCATCTTCAAACTTGGAGCCTCTTTGCCCACATTCAAGACTGTGTTAGTAAGTCACAGCATCTGCCCTTTGTGTTCCTGTAGTATACTTCCAATATGTTTGGATGCTGAGTAGCTAGGAAGATGCACTCACAGCTGATAAGCAAGCTTGAACAAGCTAGGAAAATTCAACTATTTTTGAATATGGTGATTACTTCTCCATCAGTTCTACTGTTATAACACTGCATCTGAGGTCATAAAATTGTCACAAATTGCTGCAATTAAGAATTTCCATTTTCTAGATTGAAATTCCGGTTCTTAAGTTCCTTATAAATCTATGCAATAGACAGCTTTTCTTAACCATATCTTGTCAATCAGTCTCCGCACTCAGTGATTCTGGTTACAGCTCTTATATCTCTGATAATGCATTATTTTTCATCTTATTTGCAATACAACAACAGAAACTTTCCAATTAGAAATTTTGTTTCGTGTACAGGCAACTAGATTTTTTTACAGATACTTTACTAATGCTAGCAGTGGCATACATCACTTTTCTTGGTAAAGAACCATCACTATATAAATTGAAACAAAGATGAGTAAAAGATAAATTAAATATGGTATCTATGGGGATAATATGATCTGGGGTGTCTAGAAATGTCTCTAACAACACACACACACTCACACTCACACACACATACAAATGATTTTGTGGGACTGGAATACCAAATGATAAATTGTGAAATCCTAAGTGTAATTTCTTTGCATTTTCATTTGGTTTTGTGGTAGTGCAGGCTAGTGCTTTATCTCCACGCTCCTCTGCTTGTTCGATATCTGACATGCACAGCTGTTCATGTGCTTCCTCATGTATGTGCTTTCATTATTTTGACCCATTTAAGATGTGTGGTGAGGGAAAAGTGAGTGGTGTGTTTTTACAAATGCATTTGAACTAGATGGCTCCCTATGTGTGTGTATGTGAGTGTATGCATGGCTGTGTGTGATGGCTGAGAGCAGAGATCTCACACATGTTATTCAACATCATGAATTAATATCTACTTCCAGCTTTTTTTGTTTTTTCAGACAAGGGGTTTGGGCGTGTCGTGTTTAGAATGGGCTCGCCCGCCATTAATTTTCTGCAGCTAATTCTCTGCAGTGTCCCATTTAAATGTACCTCATTTGCTGTGCATTTGAAGCTGAAGGCCTCTCTTACATAATAATGTACAGCACAGCCCCACAACATGGCCCCGTGATGCCAGTACTATCTGAACTTTACACGACTACCTGCCTTAAATTTTGCCAGCTCTTTCCCTGGCTGAAATGTATTTAATGGTATATTCCTCGCACACTGTTTCATAGCAATTGAGGACGTGTTCCATAGTACTGTTTTAAATGCAATATGCCAGACAACTGTTGTTTCCTACTAATCATCTTAGCTGAAGTAATAGAAGCACTTTAAATTTCGAATGCCAACTGTTCTTTTAAAAGCTAAGTATCTTCTGTGCCTGTCTGTTCCTTTTAGCGAAGGAAAAAAAGGAAAGTATTGTGATGATTAGATACTTTGGGGCATCTTACAGAAATGCTACTGTTTTGCAGAACATAATGAGACATATTATTTTCCAGGAATTGCAAGGAAATTAAAAGGAAACATAAGTCACCCAGGTGTGCTACGACTCCAAAAATGAAGCATAATGTTTGATGGCAGCTCAGGCAGAACTGCTTATTCGCAGTAAAACGTTTTAAAATTCCTTTTATTTCTAGCTGTGCTCGCCCTATTTATTTAAGAAAGGGAAAAAAAGTGGAATTTTGGTTTGTCAAAATTTTGGTTTCTTATTATGACTCATCATGTTGATGATAACTGTGAGATTATATGCACTTTGGGGCAAAGCCACTTGAATTTAAAGAGTTTAAGTCTGTGGATCCCACTGTTGTTGTGGGATCTTTCAGAAATATGAAAGGCCAAGAGAGAAAACTCATTGATTCAAAGAATAGATATCTTCTTGCGTTGGACATGGAAATGGAAAGCTGCTAACTCTGAGGAAAAAAACTACAATTAACTGCATACTAATATTTTGTCGAAGATTAGTATTTCCAGAGAAAAAAATGTGCAGAGCCTTTTGGAGTATCTGAATTTCTGATAGTAACTCTTTTATGCCCCAGCAGCTGGTTGCCTTTTTTAGAGATGTCATGGATGCTAGAGGTTCAACTTAATCCCAGTTTGAAGTTTTCTTCCCAATCAAAGGCTGAATAGGTATTGTGCTTCCTACCTTACTAAATGCTTGCTGGGATTATCCTCTGTCACTTGCTGCTTATTATCACTGTATCCCCAAAGAACCATGCTCTGTGATGCGGTGCTTTTAGAAGTGTTATTTCATCATTGAAAAGATGGATTCCAAATGAAAAGGCACTCTCTACAGAAATAACATGTCATCTCAGGAAGATAAAAGGAGCTGCCTGTGGCTAGGTCTGGATTGTGCTACTTTTCTTGCACTTCCCTATTGATTTTTGAGCTTCAGGCCTTCCCTTGGCTTAAAATGGGGGATAATGTGAATTCAGAGAGGCTGCAACCATAGAAAGAACTGAGACAGTCTGAGATGCAGATAAAGACTGAGTCTTGGGGTGCAAGATGATGTCTAGAGAGAATCAGGGGCCAGGAAGAAAGGAGAAAGCAGGATGAGGAGCAAAACAGAAGGAAGGAATGTGAGGTCAAGCCCTGAAGGACTTGCTCAAGTTGCGGCCGTACATGGCAAACCCGTGCCCTATCCCACTGAAGCAATGCCACGAACAATCTGTCTTCTTGCAAGTTTACAGTAACAGCAAAATTTGGACTCTTGGATTCCAACAAAACTGGTTTGGCTTCTGTCCAGTCTGAGAAAAAAATATCCTTCTGTGTCAGACCTATCAGGCACACACCGTTCATCGGGTTAAAGAGGGCTTTGACCTTGTGGCATCTCTGAGTGGACGTGCAGAGCAAGGCAACTTCTACGAAGGAAAGAAGGACATAAAAACTCACAAGCTCAGTAACTGGAACAAAGTTACAAATGCTCAGCTGTCATGTACCCCTTCATTCACCTTTGCCCTGAGCTGTGAATGCCCTAAGCTGCAGTGAGGCCACCTCCCACATCAGTGCAGTTGTACCGCCCTAGCCCAGGCTGCAAATTTGGAGCTGGGTAGGTCATCCTACTTTGTTCTACTGTGGTCCTTTTAGTTCCCAGGGGAAAAAAAAAAGTGCTACTGAGAAGTGATTTCTCTGCAATATCATAAATAGCAAAGAGCACTTGAGACTTACTGGCAATATCTTGCTTTCCTTGAGTCACGGCAGCTCCCCCAGCCTTCTTCTGTCCCACTGTCTTCCAAATGACATTCACATCAGGGTTAGGGTGACTTAGTCGTGTCTCTGGTGGGTTTATGAGGATTAGATTGTCTCAAAAACATGCTGAAAGGTATTTTTTACTGACAAAAAATGTCGACAATAAAGAAGTCAGTGCTTTCTGCCAGTTAGGTCTGCTGAGCTGCCTGGTTTGTACTGCTCAAGGCTCCTTGATATGGCCAGCTCCTGAGGCTGGCACATTCCTGATCTCTGAACTGATGGCTGCCCAGCTACTTGGCTCACACCTCTGTTGATTTCACAGCAGCTGGCAGTCTGGATGATTGAGATTTTTTTCCCAAAACATTTCTCGAAAATTCCTTTTTTCAAAAATTTGGCATTTTTTAATGACAAAAGGGTTTTCCATTATGCCATCTACATGCAAGATTCTTCTTTCAGAATGGGGCATTTCTGACTAAGGGAAGAATGCTCTTCCAGTGTGGTGCACAAGGCGTTGGGGACCCGTGTGCTGGGTCTCTCAAGACTCTTAGTTGGCATATGAAAATGTGGAGTTGGAGCAAGGATGCTCGGTGTTTGAGTTTCAACGGGTCTACAGTACAGTCAAGTATGGCTTTTACAGAGAAATAAATGATACCCCTTTATTCAGCATACGTATGACCTATCAGTTTTGTCACTGCAGGCTAGCACAAAGGAGCCGTAACACAGGCAGGAAGCAGCCCATTGTACCAGTGCCTGTGCCAGTTCCAACAAGAATATACTCTGGGAAAAACAGGGAGCAGCATAAAGGCTTGAGGTCTGTCAGTCTGATGCTGAGAAGCTGATGTTTCTGGACGTCTCCTTTTGCTTCGTAGGAATCATTTCTAAAATGGTACAAATTAGAGACATCTCAGAGATACTTTGCTATCCAGTCCTAGATCTCCTGAACTAGGGAACTGCAAGATTTTTTTCCCATTTGATGATCTAAATCAGCATTAAAAATATTTAAGACAGACTTCATGAACTGAGAAACAAAACCAAGAGTAAATTAAAGAATGGGATAATTTAAAGCAACACATCTGTCTTACTCACACAGTTGTTCAAAAACATTGTTATCACTTTTGAAAATCTTCATTATAAAGCAGTTCTAGCCTGTGTTGGGTCCTGACTGGATTTCATTCTATAAAATATGAGATGAAGTGAGTCTTTACACAAAGAGTTTGGAATAGAAGTTTAAAATGCTGCAACAGATGAAGACAGGCAGGAGGATTAATGGGGTATCTTACTGATTTTAATCAGTAGTGCACAGAGATCTTATCTCACACACTTTCTAAATAGCTCAGAAAAGAAAGGAAAGAGGGAAGATTTGAAGGCCTAACTTGGAAGGTTAGCAGAGGAAAGGCATGCTTACTAACTGGGGAGGACAGCATTTGCGTCACGACCTTTATCCAAGATTTTACTTTTCCTTATTGTTCCATGGGTAGCTGTAAGCCTTATGCTCTGTTGATCACTCAAACCCTGTTCTGAATTTTTAAAACAGTTCCTGACATAGTTTTGGCTCATACCAATTCCTCTGGCAATTCCTGAGCACAGGAGGCAAGCTAGGCCAGGCACTAGTCCCAGCAGAAGCTGTGGAGAAGTCCATGTTCTTTTGGAAGCTGAAAATGGACAGATGCACTCCATGCAGTTGGTCCTGGGAGCAGTGGGTGGTCCTGGGAGCACTAAATAGCTGTAGCCTGTATCGACAACACAGCTCACACTGGCTCCAGTTACACTTGGAATGGACCAGTGCTCTCTGTATTAGGTCTCAGGGTGCCAAGCAAAGGACTCCTGTTACGGCTCACTGCCTGTGAAATGTTGATTTGAGGGACAGGCCTTGTATCACATCGATAGTCTACGGCTGAAAAAGGGACAGAATTCAATTCTCCAGCCTCTTCAGTGTAAGTTCTCACTTTCTTTCTGTTTCTTTCCCTTATTATTGACTGGTGAGCAGATGCAAAAATTATCTCATTTGGAAGAGAAGACGTAGGTGTTTTTCTGTTCTCCCTGGATCATTTAATTGGTGATTCTCACATATAAAACACGTGAATGTACTGGAGAGCAGAGACCTTCTCATCTTACTCTTTTCTAATTGTCACCAGTTCTTTTTTCACTTACTTCAATGCCTTAATCAATTGACTATAGAGTCAGTCCCTACTTGCTTGTTCTCTTGCCTGTACCATTCTTACATTTTTTCTTGTATGTTGTCTTATTTCAACAGAGGCTTCAGAAAATGAATTTCAGAGCAGCTCTCTTTTGAACTGAGGTGAGTTGCTCAGGGGTTAGAATATTTCCTGCAGGATAAGATTTGTGAATTCAAAGTGCCTTTGAAGTGCTACAACCACTTCGTAGGTGTTGCTTTTTCCAAAAGCATGGGCATTCCCATAATTTCCAGATACTAGTTGTGAGAAGAGTTTTTCTACTGGGACATACTCCATACACCAGGGTAGTGAGGCTGAGACTGTGTGTGATACAGGCTTTAGGCCTTTTAAGCACATAGTATTTTGTATCATAGAACCACAGAAAAATTTAGGTCAGAAGGTAATCACCTAGTCCATCTCCCCACTTAGGACAGAGCCAACTTCCTAAGTTAGGCCAGCTTGCTCAGGGCCTTGTACAGGTGAGTACTTTGGATCTCAAAGAAAGCAGAACCCACTGTTCTCAGGGCCACTCTTCCAGTGCTCCACTACCCTTATTGAAATGTCCCTTTCTGAAAGGTATGATCACTCACTGCATTTTGTCCTTATGTCGTGCATGTCTGAGAACTGCCCTCTATGATCCCTTTTAGACAGTGGAGGACAGTCCTCTTTATGCTTCTTTTTCTCCAGCTAAATAAATCCAGTTTCTTTAGCTTCTCCTTTCTACACTTTAGAGCCGTTATTCTCTCTTTGGCCCTTCAGAGAACTCTCTCTGGTTTTCCTCGTATGAAAGGGTCCCAAACCATACAGAATATTCCAGATACGAGCTCATGAGTGATAAGTAAAAGGAAATAAACACTGCCTTTGACTTCTTGCTTGTCTTCTTGCTGTAATAATAATCCGCTCATTCATGTCCAACTTGTCTACCAAGATCCTCCAGAATATTTTCTGCAGAGCTGCTATCTGACCAGACAGTTCCCAGCCTCTGTGGATGCATGAGGTTATTCCATCTCAGGTGCAGGACTTTTTGGTTGCCTTTATTCAGCATCACGACTTTCTGCCTGGTTAATTTCTCCAGATATTGGTTCCTTTTGAATGACAACCCTGCCTTCCAGTGTGTCAGCAGCTTCCTCCAGTTTGGTGTCATCCATGAGGGTGCTAAGGGTGCCTTTCTTCACATCACTCAGGTTGCTGTTAGATATCTTGGCCCAGAACTGAATCAGAGAACACACCCATAACTGGCCCCCAGCTGAACTGTGCACCATTGAGTACAACCCTTCAAGCCCAACAGTGCAGCAGTTCTTCCCACCAACCTCGTGCCCATCCATCTCCTCACATCTCCTCAGCTCTGAGGACACAGTGAAAGCATATGTCAAAAGCCTTGTGGAAATCAAGGTGAATTTACTGTTCTCCCCTTATCACATCTTTCATCACAGGTGGCAATCAGGCTGAACAAACACAATTTTCCTTTGGTAATTCTATGCAGATTGTTTCCAATCATTTATTACCCTTCATGCACCAGGGAAAGGCTTCTACAAGCTGTTACTTATCATGTCCCATACTGCACCCATCTTCTGCAAAAAAAAAAAAAAAAAATCCTTGGAAACAACAGCAACTTCTTTCCAGCATTTGAGGCAGTGATTTTATTGTGTTAAAATGTTAACGTAGTTAAATTTCCACATGTGTAGTGAGGAGAATAACAATGTTGGGTAATTCTTTGCAATCTTGATGGCTGTGTGTAATGTACAGTTAAAGGGTTAACAAGCAGGCTTTGTGCTGTTTCTCATTAGGGCAAGTTCAGCATTCAGCTTTCAGGCTTAAAGGCTATCTCATATCATATGTATACTGCCACATATGTAATTTGTTGGGTAGGACTGGTTACATTGTGGAGATGGCATAGAAATTCCTAACAGTCTTTCCTGCCCATAATAGCTTTCCAGAAGACAGAACATAATGCTGCCCATGCACGTTAAATCTTTGGATGAGCTAATATGAAATACTTCTGCTGTTCTAATTTCCTCTTGTGTGTATTTTTTCCTGGCTCCGACTCAGTGACCTAATTCTTTTCTTCATTCTGTTCAAGGTTTTTGATTTTTTCCAAGCTACTCACATCGGACTTTTCTCCATTGTGGAAACTGTGCCTTTATTTCTGTTTTGTATTAGCACCCTGGCATAGCTGCACTGACTGCCCCGTTGCTCCTCTGTCTCCCGACCTGAGAGTGGATACTAATAATTGTATCACAGTGTCTCCCAAAAACGGTGACCAAGACATCCTAGTGTACTTAGTTCTAGTCCACTAGAGAATTATTGCAAGCCCACAGGAAGACCTTGTAGACGTGACATTGAAAAGATCCCATTGAAAAACTAGCACCTAAAAGAAAGTTGTTTGCTTTCCTAGTCTCTTGACTGGAAAGCTGAACCAGTCAGTGTCTCTCTATCTTGCTTTTGAAAGCTACATGGAGATTTGTTCAAAACCCCTTTCCACAAGTTATGTATGGTACTACATTTAACTAAACAAAATACACAAACGAAAGGCCCCTTAGTTTTCATGATTGCGAAATCCTCAAGCTAGTATATGCACATCTCCCAGCCTAGACTGAGGCATGCTTAGGCCGGTTCAAAGGCATGCAGAGAGCAGACCCAGCAGTTTCTCTGTCTTTGATTCCGATTCAAATGCACTTTTTGCATTCCAGCACATAGAGGAGGCTGACCAAAGGACACCCTCGCTTTTTATTGTTTCACTCAGTAGCACTTCTAGACATGTATTTCTTTTTTGTGTTGTGTTTCTCAGTAGTCACTATGTTGTGGTTCCCTAGGGTTACCTTAATAAATATCTGCTTTCAGACTCAGACTTTTTATTGTAAGGAGATTTTGTGCATTTGCAAAATAAACTCCATGGCACCACTCATAGGCTTAGTGTATTAAACATGACATAGATTGTTTTAAACAATCTTCCTGTCTTGACATGAATTGGTATGAGCAGTGTAATCGCTGTTTATCTGGCGAGAGAGAGGATCATTCCAGTCAAGAAATAAAAACACCCAAAATTATGAACACGGGTTTGGAGCTTTAGCCTAGGAATTAAATGCATCTTTTCCATTGAAGTGATATAGAAATGAATTTCTGTGACTTTAGTTGCAAGTTATACATATGAGAAAGTGTTTGCTTGGTCTGTGTCTTTGTGCAGCCAATACAATTTCTTGAGCTGAAGAAGGCTGTACACTTGGACCCTGTGAGAGGCTGACTTCTCCAGTAAAGGGCCAGATTTTCCACATTCCTGCAGACATAAAAGAGCAAATAAACTGCCTGTCACAAGTGCTTTACTACCTTTAATTCTCAAGCCTTCCTATCAGTCTAACTGATATTGCATGGCTCTGCTTCTTCAGTCAGTCTTCCTCACACTCCTTGTCAGCACAGTCTTAGAGTTTCCTTATGTGCTGGTGTGGATTTGTACCTATTTTAATTTAAGAGGAGCAGAGACCCCCTGGTTTGTCACCAAGACAGCACTGAGGAACTCCTGCACCACTTTAATTTTGGGAACGTTTTTAAAAAGAGGGTGGCAGACAAGTTCCTGTCTCCTAGGTATTTTCTTCAGAACACTGCACTATTCCTTTTACTGCTGGTGTTACAAAATACTGTAGAAAAGGTAAAATCCAGGAACACATGCAACTTTCTGGTTTTGCTTTGCTTTTGAATGATGAAACCAGAGTATGTACTAAAAGACTTCTCATATTACTTGCAGAACAAAAGCAACTAAGTTGCTGGCTTATAAAAAAAGGAAAAAGAAAGTCTTGAGATGAAAGAGTTATATTTACCTCACTCATAAAAACTTTTTTTTTGGTTGAGTGGTGGGGGGTTTTTTTCTTCTAGTTGAACTCTTGAAAAAGTGCAATTTCACTTCAAGACATTTTGGTTCATATTACAATGTTAATTTTATTAAGCAATAAGACCAGACAGGGCTTGAATTATTGTGCAATAATTTATGTTTAGGTGCATTCTCAGGCATGACCCTGCAGGCTGAGTGCTATCAAGTCCCAGAGTGTTCCACATAAATTATGTTGTAGTTAAAAAGAAAACAAAACGATCTCTAAAATACCAAAATAAAACCCAAACTAAGGAAAAAAAAATATGCTGCAAGAGTCTGTGCTTTGCAGAGGCCATCACCTGAGAGCTCAGACAGCCTCCATCCTTGGCTGTTGGAGTTGCAGGGAAGAGGTTCAGCATCTATTCCTGTGTGGTGTTTTGGGGAAGGCTCCCCCTGTCCCTGCTCCAGGGGTGGGTAGGCAGGCTGCTGCTCTGCCAAGCCTTTGCCCTGCCCAGGACACTTCCCAGGAGCTGTGGCACTCAAGATGCAGGGAGAACGAGGCCTGAAAAAGGTTATATCACAGACTTGAACTTTGCCGACGGGTGAATGGTGCGATACCTGAGATTACTACAGCTGGCATTCATAAAGCACGTCGTGAAATACAGGAGAGCTGGTAGCCAACACACTTGGCTGAGGGGATCCAGTTACTGAATAAATCCCCACAGTGGTTATCTGAATTTATAACTAAAGTTTGGTTAAACTTGCATCTCACTGTTAGACTAAGTCCCCTATCTAGTGAAGGCCACATAAACCTTCTTCGGAGGAAAACCTTTTCATGACAAGAATGTCACTCACAGCATTGATTACTTTGTTTACCCACTCTGAAAAAAAATGGTCTGAAAACCACCTACAGCAAACAACTCAACCAAACAGAAACACAGAACATATAAAAGCAACAATGAAAAACCAAATATTCCTCGGGAAACAAAGTTAAATCATCTCTTGAACAGTATTTTAATGGAAAAAGAAAAGGACAGGCTGTTTCTAAGGTCAAGAAAAGTTTTAACATCTCTTCTGATTAATTTTTTTATTTTTGAAGGGACTAAGATATTATTACTTGGGGGACAGTAAGCAATATATTAATAAAAAGATAGCCCTTGGATGTAAAGCAGAAAGAGAGAAGACAGAAAATGTTGAGTGTTGAGGGCTGTGATGATTTTTGGAAATTCAGATGATATTTGCCATCAACTTGAGAAGTGAGCAAGCAACAAGAACATTCATTGTGTGCATAAAATGTGCACAAAAATGTTCCCTTAATGGCCATGGAAATCCAGCAGCAAAACCAGCCACATGGTAGCACTGAAATGAATGGAGAATAAGGAGTATAATTATTTTGAATCATTATTTTTGGGTTGGATTTTTAGGGCTTTGGCTGTTTATTTTTTTCGGTGGAGAAGGATAAGGGGAGGAGAACACAGCACCAAGGATTAGCCTGTATCCCATAATTTAAATTAAACAGTCTATTTTTGGAGCAGGGCTAACACCCTTGAGCTAATATCTCCAAAATCACAGCTGAGTGCCCTATGCAGAGTATTTTGGCTGTTGAACTCTTGAAACTCTTCAACCCTTGACTATTTGAACTCTAAAAATTTTTCGTGGTGAAAATTTAATCCAAGCCGACAAGTTCCCATAAAGAGATCAGTTTTGAAAAACAAGATTTCTAGCAAAGTTCAGGTTTTAAAAGTAATTCTTAGTGAACCTTCACCTTAGCTCAGATGGAAAGCAGACACAATAAACAGTATTGGCATCTTCTGGAAGAGTCCATGACTCTCATGCTACCAGACTAGCAAAGACTGAGCAACCTAGGGAGAGCAGAAGAGAGCTCTCCCTTCACTCACTTGGTCCTGCTCTCATTGTAACTGTGGCCATTTCTCATGCAGCATCACAGTCTGCTCATACTTACTGAGAGGCTTACTATGCTTTCCTAAACCTCACGAGGTGCTGAGTCCAACATGTAATAGATGACTACGGTTAAATACAGCCCTCACTGCAAAGTTGTGTCCATAGCATGTACATGCTGCTGACTCTGCATAGCCAATGATGAAAAACCTGGGGTTTCTTTCCCCCCCCCCATTTCAGATTGAAGTTTTTCAGTCAGGCTGCCTTTATAGCTGTCTTTGCATTTTGGCAAATCCCTCGCCTGAAGTTCTTATTTGTCCATTTCCTATTTTTATGCTCCTTACTGCCTCTGTATGAATGTAATCCATTTTGTTTGCTGAGCTGCTTGAACAGAGCACTGTCTGCTGTCAACTTCAATGGTACTTCTCTATATCTTCAGTGTTGTGGCTAAGAATTTGGTCACCACAGAGCACAATTCAGAGCTGATGCCAGTCACTAGTGACCATAAACCCCTTGATCTATTTGTCATTGCTGTGAATTGCAGTTTACAACTCACTGTTTCTTTTGTGAGAAAATACAGCAACAGTGAATAAAGGAGAAGCAGGTGGTCCTCTGTAGTGTTCCTCATTGTTTCCTGTTACCTTCCTACAAACCCAAATGCATGTTTTTATCAGTGCAATTTCAGTAATGAGTTTGGTTCCCAGGGTGTGTAGCACTCAGCACGGGAAATGGGGAACACTGTATTCCATTGCTTGCTCAACAGTGGACTCTGGATCAAACATGGGGAATTCCTAAAAATACCGCTTCCCACTTCTGGGAAGTGCTTGGAGATCTGCAGTTGAAAACTGCCACCAAAGAACTAGGTGTTACTAATTAATTCTTTTTACAGGTGGATATTTTTAAAGTGTTATTTAGATTCTGCCTGCCCTCCCCCCCAAAATATACACAGAGAGGGCAGAAAGGGAGTGAGAACAAAAGGGAAAGAAATCTGCTGTAGCACAAAGGTTGATCTGGAAATGAGCAAAAGCCGCTGCCCCTCAGTGAGTGTTCTTGGTTTAGTCCTGCCAAATCCATTCCTCATGCAAACCCGTTGCCTAGGGATGTTGTTAGGTGCTGTGGACACCGTATCTCTGCCAATCGTGAGGACTTTATTATTTATATAATTATATAATTTGTTGTAATAGGCTGGAGAGGAATAATTAAAAGGAAACGTTTTCCAGTGACCTATTTATAACAGCTTCAAGCCGCAGAAGATGTGGGGCCTAATGGTTCCTCCTTTAAATATGCATTGTTTCAGTGTGGACTGTAATCTCTATTTCCTTGATTGATAGGGCCATAATGCCTGAGAAAGAGAGGAATGGATGAGCCAATCAGAAATAAAGGCCCAAGAAAAGGTCAAAATGGTGGAGCACTTTGCTGTATTTCTTGAAAGATGTTGGGTATTAAATGTCATATGCAATCTTTGTCATGAAAATGAAGTAACAAGCCACGAGTGTGACCCTTTCGTTTGAATGATAGTCTTGTCACTTCTTCTAATGCTCTTTTGCCAGGATTTAAATTGAGGGAAAATACTGTCTATCTTGTAAGATATTTAAATAATACAATATATTCAGGAAACAGAGGCAAAATGAGAAAATGAGGGGAACAAAAAAAATTCCATGTTAGATACTTGCTTTTCAAACTTTGCCTCTTAAAATGTATTTCATACTAATATAAACTAGCTACTAAGTGTTCAATACATACTGCTTGCAGTATTGCTTTATTAAGATGCTTTTTACTTTGGCTTTTGACTGCCCTCAGTCCACCTAGAAACAGCAACAGCTTTATGGTGTTTGTCTCAGTATGAGCAGACAGTTTAATTAGTGAGACAAAGGAAACACCTACTGAAAGGAAAGAAATTTGACAGTCTTTTCTAGAAACGTTCCTTCCCAGCTGAAATATAGACCCTTTTATAATGCTTAGCACTATCTTTTAACTTGTACTTCTATATTATTGTAGTACTGCCTCCGAATCTTTCAGTCAATAAATCTTAAACTTTCTATAGAAGATTCAGCTTGGTCATCAGTTCTATGCCCAGTACCTCTCTGTTCTGGCAGCCCTTTACTTTGCCATGTCCCCCTTGATCTTCGTCAGCTGCATCCTCTGCTTTTAAAATTTCCCAGCATAAAAAGTTTTCTGGCCATTGAAGGGCATGTCTGGAGAAGGATGTTAGGAGATTGCTGCTCTGCTGTCACCCTTTCCTTATAAACATTCTGCTATCTTTTCAGTGTGTGCACTTACTGGCAGAGCTGCTAGGGAAAATAATTTGAAAATCTTTTGCTGGAACGATTTGCCAGGCTTGCCAAAGCTCCAATGAAACTTGCCTTATTTATGCATATAAGAAAACCAGGAAGCACAGGATGGGTGCAAGTGGAAGCTCATGCCTTGTAATAAATTACTCAGCTTGGGTTATCTACCAGAGCATCGTGTTTCTACCTCACCCTTCCCACAAACAATTCACTGCTACTTGGGATGGAATAATTACACAAATAAAATAGTTTTGCAAGTTTACCCCATGATATTTTTGTTATTTTTGCATCCTTGCAGTGTGGTCAGTGTTGGGCATGGTTTAACTTGTGGAGAAATAGAAAAAACTCCTTAGGTTGAGCAGAACCACAGAAAACTGCCATCAGGACAAAAGCAATTTATCTCTGACTGTACTGGCAGATAACCCACTGCGGCACTGGCTTGGTGCCGTCAGAGACAAGGTCACAGTGATCATGTCCAGCCTGCAGAGCAGGAAGACATACAGATACTCCCTGCAGTCCTGTCCCTAACACTGTAGACTGGGAATTGGTTGTACACTTTGAAATTCCCCTTCTTGCTGCATGACTCTCTTTTTTTCTCTTCCTGAAAGTGCAGACATGGGAGGATGGGATTTCATACCTTGGCATTTATCTCAGTGTGGAGTAAGGGAGTGGCCAGAACACCCATCAGAGCTGAGAGCTGTGACCTGGGAAGTTCTCCTAGCCCCTTCTTAAGGATGTATTGTAGACATATCTCTGCTTAGGCTGGTGTGGCAAATACTCTAGGCTGAGATTACGGATTGTTCATTCCCTTTTCTTTTCCAGAACCTCGGTTTTTCCTGTGCTTGGCAAAATAGCAGAGGTCTAATTAGACCTCTTACAGGCAAAGTATAAAAGTCAGACACAAACAAGAGCAGAAGGACAAAGTTAGCTCTGTCAAGAGCAAGCTATAGATGCCACCAGGTAGGAAAGATAATGAGAAATTAAAGGCCTAAATTGTGAATAATGGAAAGCTAACTTGTTCCACATACTGCATATTTATAGATTTTTAGCAGAAGACTGGAAGTGACTGAATGGAAAACCTCATGTAATGTGCTCCACTTCCTACCCAGTTTCACTCCACTGAGCTTTAATTTTTTTCACACTTTTCCTGTGAGAAGACCACATGAGTTTTTACGTTCTTCCCTGGCCTTCTCAAAGTTCTTAGATAATACATGATTTTACCATTCCCACCTACAAGACCACCTCCACTGCCTCTCACTTTTCTTCTTTCTTTTTCATTGTCTCGTGTTTAATGGAAAGATTGATTAGCAGTCTAGGAATGCGTCTTTTGTCTGTCTAGATAAAAGCATTATCTCAAATAGCTCAGCACTGCTACAAATTTGCTGGATGCACAGATATCAGACTAGACAATGTGCTGGACTCGTGTTTCCACACCAATGAGCTTGGACCTACAACTCAACAGGATAGAAATAAATCACATTTTCTCCCTTTACCGGTCTTTTCTCACCTTGACTGTTTGTCTTATGCGCATTTTAAAGGGTTGCAGTAACAACATCTCAGTTATTCTTCCCCTCCAATGAGGACAACCTATAACATCTTTCCTACCATCTGAAAGACTGCCAAACAGGGGTTTTGCATATAAAAATTCTCTGAAAGTAATGAGAAAGGGATTAAGAGATGCTATCAAAATGAAATATGCAACATTTAAAATCTTTTATCATTTTGGTTTTTCTTCTCTACTTTAAAAGAAATTTTATTATTACTTTCAGTGACTGTTACTGTGAAGATGACCAGGCTGAGATCTCTGTTCACACATCGAGAGCTTATTTAAGAGTTTAGTCTTGTACAAGACTATGTCAGCTTCTTTGGCCTAATGGAGTACATTTATTGTTCTTATTCTTTCAAGCTCATGTTACCAGAGTAAGCTCAAGAACGGTCTTTTCGGACAGGATTTTCCCCCTCATACAGAACAGAGGGAACAAATCCTGCTTTTTGCACACCTTCTCCATTCCTTCCTTCATCTCCACGAGCAGCCATGGACACCTGCCAATTGCAGACTAAAAGGGAACCTTTCACCCAGTAGCTGATCAGAGAAGATCACAACCATCAGCCAGTTGAGCATAAACTCTTGCAGAACAATAGCCACGGCCTCCATTTTCAGGATGCAAAGGAGCAAAGAAAGGAAATTCCCCAAAGTCTCCCAATTCTGCTCAGATTGATGTCATCTATTTGCTTCCCTTTCAGGCAATTGCAGAGGGAGGGTGCTGAACTGTTAAGTGGCAGTTGTTTCACTGGGGTGCAGAAGTCTCAAATTCCAGCCATGACTTTCTTATTGCTAAGCATTCTTTACGACAGCAAAAGTATTTGTTTAATGGGAACCAGATTTGGGTCATAAACCTTAAGCCTATCAAGCTTTATGTCAGCTAATGTTTACCTTATTGTGTTTGGTTTTTTTGACTCTCTCTCACTGGTAAAAAAGACATTGCTGTAAAGGGAATGCAGGGAAGCAAATAAAGCAAAGGAAATCAGGAAATACTATGAACTGCATGTGACTTGCAGCTGCAGGGTTCCTCACAATAAAGAACCCTGCCTTAACAGAGTGGCTTATGTGCTTTAACAAATATCAGCTGTTTGTTCGGGGTGTAATGAACAAACTAGAGCCAGAGTGACAACTGCTTCAAGTAATTATGAAGACAGCTTGCAAACTATGGCCCCACTTGTTTCAGATTCTAAATGATGACAGTCAGGCTGCTGTTGCTGCCAGCTTTATTTCTGAGCCCTTTTATTTCCATATTTCAAAGGTCAGTGTGTGGTGGCGATAGCAGCCAAAGAAAGCCTGTGTGAATGGGGCGTGTGTACCTGCGTCTGTGAGAAAGAAAAAAAAAAAGAAAGAAAAGCATTTTTCAGCATTACCAGTAACTGCTAGATTATTAGTAAACTCTCAATGAAACGTTTATAATATGTTAAAGGCCAGGAGCCCAGAAGAGTTTGGAGTTTCTTTGCTGCAGGCATCATTTATATGTGTAGTGAGGAGGACTCAGCCCTGAGTAGTTTACAGTGCTAATGGTAGACATGGCAGAACAGTGATCCCAGGGAAACTCAGGGTTGTTCTACCACAGAGAGCCACAGAAACATGAAATCACTTATCCAGGCACATCGATGGTTTTACATCCAGGTAGAACTCGAATTGGTTTGAGGGCCCCTGAATCTCAGGGCATTACTTAGGCTTCATCTTTTGCTTCCCCTGATATCTATAATTTCTGTATTATAATTCTGTTGATTTATGTTTATAGTGAGACTGAGGATTTTTTTGTCTGGAATAATAAATATATGTTATGTACGTAATGGGTATGGTATGTAATATATATTATACTAGTATATATTATACTTGTATAGTATAATATAATAAAAGAACCAGCCCTTGTGCTGAAGAGATTATCACCTATGTGGAACAATGGCTGGTAGAACTTCTACAGGACGTTTTGAGAAATTTTACTGATGTCCTAGTCTAATTCTTCTACAAAGTAATCTAATTTTTCTTTTGCATTCTTTCTTTTTTTAAAAATTAATTTACCTACTAAATATCGAACGAGATAAATGGGAAATAGTGCAGGAATGGAGGTGAAGGAATAGTGACACAGTTGAAAGGAATGGGTTCTGTGGTGAGACACGGACAGAAGAAGCAGACTTGGTCACAGAACTGGTGTCTCATTTCAAGCACACTTTTGTCACCCCAGGGTTTGTGGAAGAAAAGTCTGAAGGGTGTGTGAAAGGAATGAGCAAGTTAAGGGTCTCAGCACGGGAATGTCGGTAGGTAACATAAATTCTGTGGACACTTAAAAGCAATAATTTTGCATGTGACGCCACAGGAGTTAAGCCGTTGTGCTGATTACCAAGTCAAAGATTGTGGACTTGCGTGAACCACCTGGGTAGACTGGAAAAAGAAGCCAAGCAGGGTCAAGGCAGCATCTTGGCTGCACTAACAAAGAAGGCAGGTCAGGAAATATGAAATTGCTAATGAAATCGGAGAAGGGTTATGAAAACATGGAGAATAGTGTGACAAAAGCAGGGAGGCATTTCTGAGATGATATGGGTGTAAAAGAGACTGTAGGTATCCTGGTTTTTGGGAAAGAGTACAGCTGACAGCCCAGTGGGTGGAAGACTTGGATACAGGGAAGCCTAGAGATTATCTTCTCAGATGCTTATGTGTGTGACCTGAGATCACAGGGACGGGGTAAGAAGGAAAATAAATAATGCTTCCTATCCCCCCATCAAGCTGATCATCCTTTGCAAAATACGTTTTCCCCCAAATTACAGGAAATTAGAAATTTCTTCAACCAAATCCATACGTAAATGCAAAACATTTGATGAAGAGCAAGAGGCTGCAGCCGGTTCCTTCAGCGAACTTTGAAGTGTTTATTAATCAGATGTAAATAGCCTTTCTTCTAATACAGTTTAGGTTTAGCAGCTGCCCAATCTTGGTTTTTTCCCTGGTTTTGAAAAGACAGCAATTTTACTTTTAAGCCCACTCTCAGGCATCCCCTTGATTCAGAAACACTTTTAAACACTTATCTCATTGTAAGCATCTACATTTCTCCAATACCCACTATCAACGAGGCTCCATATATGGTGTCTTCACTAATTTGATTTTTGATTCATCATCTGTTTGAATTATGCTTTCATGGGTTCATGGAAAGAAACTGATAAATTTTGAGAGGTTTCCTTGTCTTGGTGCTCCACTCTTTCGTGCAGAATTGTCCCTTCCATAACAGGTTTGACCAGTTCCCACGTGATGTATCCTTGCAGACAAAGCCCACACTAGGCTACACGTGCCTGAAGAACAGAGCATCATGAGAAAAACAGCTGAGGAAAGAAATAGAAGTGTTGAATTATCTGGCATTATGTATTTCTAATGTATAAAACCTTTAGTCTGAAAAGCTGAGAAAATATCCTACTAGCTTTGATTGTTTTCGATATAATTCGTGGCATCTACTTGCAGTATGTGAGTGGTAAACTATGCATAAGTAAAGTTTGAATCCCTTTTATGATACTGCTTTTCTTGGTTTCTTTCATAATAACAGTTTTGTCTTCTTCAAGCCTTGCTTGGCAGATCTCCCAGCCTGTCTTTTTGTAGGGGGGCTCCATTAAACTGAGCAGAGTGTGGCACGTGCCGCTCTGAAACAGCCAAGTGGTCTCTGAATTTCTTTTAGTGCTGAGTGCATTTAGTTTCTGGGGTTTTTTTCCTGATACTCTTAAAGCACAGGCTCACCCAGAGGCAGTTCAATCTCAGCTGTTCCAGTGCTGCTGAAATGAGGGAGGCAGGGAGCTATGGCTCTAGCTGTCTCTCACGGCTGTCATTTATAGGTTTCTTTCCCATTTGAAGTCCCTGGATATTTTTGCTTCTTAGCAAACAAGCTGATGCAGTGCCATAGCTTCCCTCTTCTACTGCACAGTTGTATATGTGTAGAAACTGGATTGTTAAATGCAGATATGCACTTCAAGTACCAGTAAATCCCAAAATAGCAGAAATAAAACCTTGAAAAGTAATCTGCCTTTTTTCGTTGCTATTAATGAGGAATTAGGTTTGTTCTCAGTAGCATTTCCACAGGTTACAGTTGTAAATGGTAATAATAATGCAATATTACTGAGCAAATGCATGGTGGATTGTGCAGATAAATGTGATTAGTGCGTTTCAGAACAGATTGAGAAGGACACTTAGCAACACCTCAGTAGAACGTAGTAGCATTTAATAATTGGCTTATTTTTTTCTTGTTTTATAGAGCTGAGCTTTTTACTTTGAAGTTTGATTGTTTGCTATTTCCTTCAAGGACAGACACCATAAAAAAGGCAGATAATCGGTCATCAAGGCCACTCAGTGGCTAAATGATTGTGATGAGACTAAAATACATGTTTTGACTTGCACATTTATCGAGGTAAGCAATGTTAAACTGGGCTCTTGCATCATATCTATGACTCTATAACTGACACTTTCAGAAAGACATCACCATCTGAAATCAGAGTTGACCAGCTATGTTGATGAATATGTTTGACTCAGTAGCAAATAACCCCAAAAATATTTAAATACAGATAACTGATGTGGCTCAGGTCCAAATAAACTATTGAACAAAACAGATCATGGATTTCAGCGATGCCTTATAAAGTAGGCTAGTGGTAACAATGTTGTTCTGGGGTTGTTTCTCTGAAGAGAGGAGAAAAATATCCTTTTCCATTGCTTTACCTCATCTAGGATTCTGTGGGCCAGGACAAGGGAAACCATACACTTTGTCTCCATCATGTCAGACTTCTGCATGAAGGACATCTTGCAGGTTATTTGTGAGCAGAGTGGTGCCAGTGCAGAGCGGCTTGTAGGGAGGGTTTTATTTTAGAAACACATTGAGTATGCTGGGAGATTACCATTTTTCCCCTTAGGTATCTCTGTTTTTATTATACTTTTACAAGAAACTTAGGCTTTGATGCCAAGAAGGACAATGAAATAAAGTTTTTCCCTTGTCCATTACCTTCCTCTTTGTTGAACATGAGAATGCACCCATGTTTTTCTATGAGAGGTTAACTCAAGAGTGGCAAGATATTTTTTCTTTTTCATCTGCTTTCTCATATCCAGTTCCTGCTTTATGATGGAATGGATGGAATTATTTAGTACTTTTTAATACCAGTTTAAAAGAAAGGTGTATAGGCAATTGCAGCATGACAAGTACATTTAAGAAGTCCTTGCTGTGGCTGTCTTTTTTGCAGCATTTGTAGTTTTTATCATAATATCATCCATTCTCCTTATACATGTCATCAATATTAGCAACAGAAAAAGGGAAAACAAAACAAGAAACCCAACCCAAACCAAGAAAGTACAAAACCCTGCAGATCAAGCAGAAAATACTGATATATTTAAGTTAATAAGGGATTCCCCAAAGTTCTTCTGCTAAGTTCCCAGTCTTGAAGCACTTAGGACCTTTAATCACAAGAAGTGTCAGATATTTCTTTAGTTCAAGGTTCTTAGTACATTGTGTACAGCACAGGCCTTATACTTGCAAAAAGAGGAGGGAAAGGAAGAATCCTCATTAGGCAAAATCTTTCTCATTTTCACATCTGCTCTATAAGGTGATACCACTCTGCAAATAGACTTTCAAAATACAGATTTTTCTGGGAAGACTTATCCTTTGCTTCTGCAAATTAAATCTAATGTATTGCTGGAACAGTACAATGTCAAGTTTCACTGTGTGAAGAGAGAGAGGGGATAGGAGATCCTTTCTTCGAAAATTATTTTGAAATTCCTGACACGTGGTGAAATCTGAAAAAACCAAAATATTTACCCAGAAACACTCTCAAATCTTTGTATTAAATTCCATGTCACTTATTTCCTTACTAACTATGTGTCTTAAGGTGGCCTGAGGACAAGTCCTTTTCCCCTGCAGGTACAGTAGCAGTATTCGAAGGGGAGCAATACCACGAGGTGGAAATCACACCTGTCATTGTTGTGTTTAATATTATCATAATATTGCTCCAAGCATCAGCTAAATTTCAGATCAAAATGAGAAGACCATAGGATAAAATATGGTCTTTGTTTATGATCCAGAACAGAACAATGTCATATTGTAGATGCTGAGAGAATGGAGAAGGCATTTTGCTAAAACCAATGTCTGCGCATCAGTAAAACGACAGGGTGAAAATGGTTATGCAAGATTTTGAGGAAAAATAGCTGGACAACACTGAAATGGTTCTGGCCAGTGAAGAGAAATAAAAAGTTGGTTATACATCATCTCAGCCTCCCCACTGAAGGCATATACCTACTTGTCAACGTGTGACAAAATCTTGGGAAGATGACTTGTTTACCTGCTGATGAAATTGGGACAAACAGCTAGTGTTGTTTTCTAAAGAGTTAGACAAGAGCAAAGGGATGTCTGAGAAACATCCATTTAAGGCATCACTGTATCCATCAGTGAATATAACCTTCCATAAAGGAATCACCAAAGCTGAGCAAAAAAATGTTAGGCAGCAGGTTGATGACATGTATCTGATGCTTAATTATAAAAGCAATGTGGCTCAGTGTTAGCATCCAGCCTAGAGAGAATATCCCCACACAGCAGGGACCAGCTGCTCTAGGTAAAACAAGCACAGCACATGGAATCCATGCCACATGGGGATTTTGAGGACTATAAGGAATTCAGTACTAAAACATATCTAAAATTGAGTTTATTTGAATAGGTGGGTCAGACAAAATCCCATTCCTTTTTCTAGGCAAATACAAGGGCTAACAAAGGGTGGAATTACTGCAAAAGTTTTTTAAGCCCATGGATATTTATCAATTTGGTACAGCAAACTTTCCCACACTACATGCTAATTTATGAATTTTATTCATTTATTAGTTTATTTAAAGGAGTGCTGCTAATTTTATCTGTTCTTTGGGAAAGACTGCTTCTTAATGCTTGGCCCCAGTTAGCTGCCCTTCCTTCCCGTTCTCTACCCGACCTTTCCTTGCAGCTTTTGAAGAGAGCACACCCCAGAAACAAGGGGCTGGAGAAACTCCTGCCATTGAGGCAGTGCACCTTAGGATTGAGGCTTGCAGCGTGTAAGAAGAATAAAAGCCTGGAATAGCAGTGGCCATCGTGTGTGAGCCAAGGGGCTCAGACTCCTCTTGGCTTGGGGATCTCTGCACCACACTGTTTCCCTCATCTTGATAGCCACAGTGGTTCAGCCCTTGTCTTCCCTGACCAGTAACTGTGCAGAGGACATTTATGAGCTATACACGTGTCAAATCCTTTCAGACTATCGAGGTCAGAAAAATATAGCATGATCATTTCTCTCATCCTTTGCATTTGCCAATAATTTATTACTTATATTAATATTTCTTTTCAAATGCTATGTTGTTCTTGTTAAATTAAATAATTGGTGGAGGTGATGCTGGAGATACTATAAAATATTAAAGTTATTTTCCTGTAGACTGAAGGCAAATTTGGAGGCTGGTTCTCTACAGATATGCAATGAAGGTAATTATATCTTTAACCTTTTATATTAAAACCTAGCAATAAACTAAGGAAAGATGACATTGATCTGCAGGAACTTGATGGGGACAAAGCAAGAAATACAGATAACCAGAAATATTATGCATAGTTAAGAAAATTGCTAATGATCATTTTAGTCAATGACATTAGAGATGGAAAAGCTGCTAGGTCAAGTATTTCATCCAAGGCCTCTGACAGTGTTCCTTATCACTGAGAGAACAGTTTTCAATTTCATGCCTGATTTTGGCTCATCCTTCATTTCTAGCTAACCAACAAAAACTGCCTGAATTTCACACATCTGATCCTATTTTTTCCAGAAAGCTTGAGGCAAAATAAAGAAGGCATTTGCAAGAACAGAGGGTTAAATATGAAGGATTTCCATTAGAAAACACTTCAATAGCTCACTCTAATCTGTTGTGGCTTTGCCTAGAACAGCTTTGCATTTATTCTCTGCCTTAGCAGCATCTTGCATCTTTGGGAGACTACAAGAATTTGAGACGTAGTGCTGTGGACAACCGAGGTTCCCACTGAAATAAGGTTGTACTGTGTTATGACTTGGGCATTTTCCACCAGGTAGCTACAAGCTCCCTTAAACATCACTCTGAGCCTTCAGAAAAACAAATAATATCACTAATATTTGGGCACAGGCTTCATCAAGGCTGAACTGGAGCAGCTGCCCTGTATGGGATTTTGCAGGACACTGGTACACCCATCTGACCCATGTTTCCAGATTCTTGTAACAAGGCAGAAGAAGCAGGGAAAGTGCTCTATTCTGCCTCTGCTGATAAATGACCTTGGAAGTGATGGATTTTGGGCAGTGAAGGTTAGCACTCCAGTGTATCTTTCTGCATCCAGGTAAACTGAGATTCATCACATTAAATGTAAGTTGGTCCGCTGCCTTACTAAAGCAGCAGGTCCATATTCCTCTCTAAATTAGTTCTGGAGTCAGTTTTTTATCGAGAAAGACTGGGTAGGGAAGGGAGGACTGTATGGAAAGTGGTAGAGAAGATGTGCCTGCCTGTGCATCACAAAAATCAGCTGTAGAGCTGTATCAGCTGAGAGTGCTGGGGTTGTTTAGCCTGGAGCAAAGAAAGCTGAGGGGAGACCTCATCTCTCTCTACAACTACCTGAAAAGCAGGTGGGGGTCCATCTCTTCCCCCAGGTAACAAGTGATAGGACAAGAGGAATTGCCCTCAAATGGCCTGGGGAGACTTAGATTGGATATTGAGACATTCTTCACCAAAAGAGTTCTTCCCTAGAGCAGGCTGCCCAGGGAAGTGGTCATCACCTCTGGAAGTCTTCAAAAGAAGTGTAGATGTGACACTCAAGGACACAGTTTAGTGGTGAACATGGTGGTGATGGGGTTAGAGTTGGACTCGATGATCTTAGAGTTCTTTTCCAACCTAAATGATTCAGTGATTATATATATAACGTGAAAGATGGAACAAATGCTTGAATCCTCCTCTCTGCGCACACCTTGGCCTTAAACAATAGGATTGATGCAGAATAGAGTAGGTATAAGAAAACTGAGTAATAGGAATAGGATTTAACTGTCTCATGCTATGGGTATAAAGAGATTAAATTAGATTTGTAGCACATACTCCAAATATTGCACTTACAAGAGAAAGATGCTCTTTGAATTTTGACAGACCAGAATGTTTCCCTGTGGATACCAGACATGTCATCCTCAGAAAGCAGATTTATGCCTAGGCTAGATGAACCTGAGAACCATGAAACTGAACTATGTACAAAAAATAGGTGTGGGGAAAGGGGGAAAATATCAGGGCCAAAGAGCTGAATAAGGTTTTTATTCAGGGTGAAAAAAGATTTTACACATAAAGACAGAAAAAAGTATATTGAATAGTAGTATTGTTTAGTGCTTTTCCTGTTTAAAGTGTCTAATCTTCCTAGAGCCATAGGTCAAAATCTAGGCAGGATTAGCTTTGCCCTTCATCCTCAGTTTTCATCTCAGTGGGAATAGATTAGTATTTAGCAGCACACGCTACAGGAAGAGTCTCAGTGTGTGCAGTTCCTCTCATTGAGAGAATTTCCTTGTTCAGCACGTCTGTGATTGACTAAGGGTTTCTTTTTTCATGTTCAGCAAAGCTTTCTGCATTATTATAACCAAATTATGAAGTTGCAGAGTTGTATCACTTATATAATTTAATTAGTGCTTTTTGCATCTCCCAATAGGAGAACATTCTCTCTCTCTCTCTTTCTCCATATATATATATATGTATAAACCCAGGATTTTTCAGCTTTTGTTCCTTTTTTTCTACCCTGGATGGAGTCGAAGTATAAAACCATGAGAAGACCCAACAAATTATATCAATTAAGACAACTCATTTCTAGATTTTTACACGGTAATCATCAATCCTGCTTCATCTGACACACTTGCTAAGGTCATTTTTCACTTGCATTATTATAAAATTAGATGAGTAAATCAGTGGTACATATGTTGTTTAGATTGGTTACCACTTAAGTCTCTCATTTTGCCAGACATATGGATAAGCAACACAGATTAAGCAGGTCTGAGCTGAATTAAAATCCTATTTCTCTGGTAAATATTGCAATGCAAACAAGTATAAGGTAAATGCGACTAAGACTGCATTCAGCTTCAAGGTGATATCGATGCAAGCCTAGGACTATTCTGTATGATTCTATGAATCCGTTCAAGGCTTATTAGCAGATGACAAAAGAAATTTAAAAAAAAAATTGAATTAGCCTTCTTCTAATTGTCTCCCTTGGTAGATGTGGAAGAATTTTATAATTTCGCATATTCAAAACACTAATCACCCAATAACCAGATTTTTTTCCTACCTTTAGGAGGGGTTTGGATGGCAAATTAAAGAACTTCCTTTTTTGAAAAAAGGAGTCAAGTTCAGCCTTGGAAATTCATCTCTTCCTAATAATAGAGCATTGAAGTCATCATGAAACATTGCAATAGGGATTTTCTTATTATTTGTAGGCTGGAGTAGCAGCACAGAAAAGTCATCACGTGCCCTAAAAGCTCTTCAGTTCAGAAACAGGTGGAAAAGTCAGAAAGTTGTCTTTGAAGATACACCTTTATACATCCTTGGGGCCTTATTGATTAGTCAGTACAGTGGGTGTCTGTACAGAATACCAACACCCCTGCTCCTCCCTGCTCAGAGCAATCTGCAGGCAGGAGCCTAGATTGGCCCAGGGAACTGCTGTGAGCTGGTGTGCAGCTGCTCCCTGCTTCATAATGTGCCCATCAGTTCTTCCTTGCTTGTTGCCACGGCTTTCACAGGTGGGGCTGGCACAAGGGCTCCTTGGCTTTTTTGCTCATCACTTTTGAGCTGTGTGGTATTCATATATCAACTCTTCTGCTGGGGGAAATGCGTTCACCTCTGCTGACAGCTCTGTGCCAGTGTGTCATTTGATCTGGTACTGGACCCATCTTTGCATCTTTGAGCTGCTATTTGCGATTTTCATTGATTTGTAATATTCTTCTCTACAGTTAGGACACTGATTTTTTTTTTTTTTAATATATCTGTTTAATCACGTCATAGTGATGGTATACAAAGGTTCAGTAGTTTGGATTTTTGAGTTTTATTTCCTATAACCAAGAAATGCTTTGCTATTATCCATTTACATTTTCTCTCTAGACACCTGCAACCAAATTCCAGTCGAGAAAACACGAGACAACGAGTTTGGCTTCATCTTTGTCTCTTTGTTGATCATCAGAAACTCTTGTCACAGCAGTGACACATCTGGAAGTCTCTGCCCTGGCCTGCAGTAACAGGCGTGAAACAGACCCTGACCGAGGCAAGGAAAGCTTACAACTCGCTTGCTGATGCTTTGCCCAGTTTTGCTAATGCCAGTAGCTTCACGCCCATGAACTCTAAACTACAAATATACAGATCCATTATCCCATAGAGCCCTGTGTTATTTCAAGGTGACATTGAGCTACTGCTCTGTGCTTTTAAACTGAAGCCTGGTCAATGGCCATACTTTACTCCGTTGCTTTTGCACAACTCTAAAATTGCAGCTCTGAAAGAGAAATGTATCAGCCAAAGTGCTGAGCATATTCATAAACTAACTCCCTATAAAAGTGTTTACGATTGCAGGAATGTAAATGTACACTTGATTTAAAGAATTTGCTTTTGTGGTGAAAACTCTATCAAATCTACTCTTCGTTTCTAACCCCCACTGTTGTATTTTGTGTTGCACCTGCTTTATAATTATGTGCAACACAAGGATAAAATACTTATGACTCTTTCCTGCAGTCAATAAGGAAAAAAGGCTTCCAACACTGTGCTGAAGGCATTTCAGCTTCTTTCCCCTGAGACAGAAGTATCATAGCAGTCGAGGATGTCAACTCCTTTTAAAGCAAGCTGTTTATAAGCCATTATTCCCAAGGCTTTATTTGCTTGCTTTCTTTGCAAGTAAGATGATGGAAGCAGTTCAGCCATTGTAAAGTCTGTCACCATCTCTTCTAATGAGCTCCTACCTTCAAAAGACCCTCTTTTTCTCTTCTGCCTCTTCTGTCCCCTTGTTTCTCAGGGATTTTCCTATGGACAGGAGGGTTTGAGAATAACTACTTTGTCATTCACGTATGGACACGAGTATCACATATGGAATATATAGTGAACTAAGCATCTGAAAATTAGAATCAAACATTTTTCTTTGATTTGTTTTGATCTTTGAAGGGTTCCATATTGTGACCATTACGTTAAATAAAGAAATGCCTTCTCTTTTGTGTTTCTGATTGGAGGATAAAAAAGGACTTTTGATGGCTGATAAACACTGGGTTTCACAATAGTCATTTGACTTGGTAGAGATATTTTGGTAAAATCTGTCCCTGTAAAGGGAAGAGGTGAAAACCAGGTAAATTAAAAGTCTCAGTTCTAATTTCCATGAAAAGATATAATGCTGTAATACTCTTTTTCAGCATAGTTTAGCATGGTGTATTCAAACACACATGAATTGATATAGAGCCTAAGAGAAGGCTATTATGGTGATGTTTCCCACAATGTATCAGAGGAATGATTCCTAATGATGTCAAAGACTCGTTAATTCCATCAAACAGAGTCCAGGTAAACCATACCTGGACTCTGTTGCTGCTCAGTGAGAATAGAATTATGTGGGAACAATTGAAGAGGACTACAGGATCGTAGTCTACAGGACTATAAGTGAAAGGAGGATAGATGTTAGAAATAAAGATGACCAAACCTTAATGTTTAGATTCATAGGAAAAAGACTGAGAAGGGAAAATAAGGTTCTGTATGACTATGTGAAGGTACTTCAGACACCAAAGTGGGAGAGGAGTCTTTTAAGGTAAAGGCAGTACCTGCTCTGGGAAAAAAGGTAGGTAAGACTTGGCAACAAATAAAATTGAATGCAAATGGGAAGATGGTTTAGAGACATGACAAGATTAAAGCTCTGGGACAGCTTCTTGACAGGATCATAATTGCAAAATTCATAGGTGTTTTAAGGAGTCCAGTGTTTCCACATCTTTGTTTATACAAGCCTGGTTGCTTGAAATAGCTGAGGATCAGTCTCATTAACCCAGAAGGCCTCTTCTGCTGTCGAGTACAAGAAATGGCATTTGACTGACTAATTAGTCTTTTATTTTTGTTTGTGAGGAGGAAAAAAGCTCATATGCAATTGTAATTGTTTTTCTGTTGTTTTCTTTTGGTTTTGACTTTGATTTTTGAGCATGCAATGGTGTGACCTGGATGTTGTCTTAAAATAGTCTCCAAGGAGGATATATATTACACAAAGATATATGTGCTAATTAATGCCACGCATAATACATTACAGCTTCTGAGAAGAGAAAAATGCTCAGTTCTAAATAAAAGAGTACATTATTAATACATTCTTTGAGTTCAACACCTTTAAACAGGCCCCTGAATTGCTTTTACTTGTGGACAAAGCACCAGTGCATTGGTCTGTGCCCTGATTCATCAGTCTGCTTAAATGATTTTTTTTATTTTCCTTTTGTTTGTTACCATAGCAACATTCAATAATTCTTTTTCCCCCCAGTTGTTCCGTTTCAGAGGAATTCTAGAAAACTCCCAGGGATGAAAACAAAACAATAGTTGGGGAAAACACAGCTGAAGCACTATAGGGGAAACTCTAGACAACAGATGATAATTTGTAAGCATGTAGAGCTCAGGTTTTGTTATCAACAGGAAGTGTGTTTCTGTAGCTGCCATTTGGTTTCTCTTCCAGTAAATCCATACCATTTTAACAGAAAGCAATATGTAGTTCAAATATTTATAAGATAAATGTATCATTAATTCATGAGAGTATTTTTTTTTTTGACAGAAATTTTACTATGGTAATGGAAAAATAATGGCAAGAAAGTATTTGAGAAAAATTGTTAGTGAAGATTTATCTGAAGTTTGTTTTTCAATCAGGATAACTATACAAATTTTTTTCCTTCTGTATTTCATGTATGCTACAACAAATATAGGTATATTAGTTTGTACTGCGTGTGCTCTCTGTTTTTTTTTGCTACCAAGTGCTACAGCTGAGTTGGGTAATACATTTAGTATTGCCCTGGCATAGGTTGAGAGCAGGAAATGAATGTCTGCTGTCAGGGGAGGAATGGTTCAAAGCCCTGCGAGGTCAACAGATGATTTTCCATTTACTGCAGTGGGTTTGGTTCGTTCTGTTTATCTCTGATAATTCATTATGATTTCAAGTGAGGTGAAGGAGCTGCAGAATCAAATCCCCGTGTATGTGGCTACGGAATGGCAGCTTGCAGTGTTTAATATACTGTGTGCAAGAGGCAGCTGGGTGCTTTTCTTATCAAAATGTGTGACAGAAGGTTGGACATTGGAGAACGAAGCATCACCAAGGAGGAGAGAGTTTAGTGCAGTAATAAAGACAAGCAAACAAGCTCTATAATCAAACCAGAAGCATAAATTGGAAAGGATTTGGTTTATTATATTCTTGCAATAAATTCTGGTTTTGATTGATAATCTCTACAGCTATATTTTCAAGATACTGACTTATATTACTATATCTGTTGGGGAAAATTCAAATTGTATGATTCTTTACCTATTGTAACTATAAGCCTGATTAAAATAACATCTGAGCATGGAGAATAAAATCCCATGTGCCTTATTTTTTAAATCTGCAGTATTTGATAGCACTAATAAATATACTATAAGGAATGCTGCTTCTATTTATTTCACTCACCTTTTCAAACTTTAAAAATGATAATACGTTTATGTGCTAGAATCTCCCTTCTATTGCTTATCTTTGTAAAGAGGTTTTATTTGCTTGAAGCGTACCTTCCATGCAAAAAACAATTTTTTTTTACTAATCTAAATGATTTCTGCTGCTTAAAACAAATCTACTATTAACTAACTCATCCTGGAGAAAAATGCCTTTAATCTCAGCGACTGCATTAAACTTAGAAGGAAACTAAATCAATAAAGGTGAAGGTCATGGAAACGGATGATTATAGCAAACAACAGGCTGCCTAGCGTATGATAGGGTTATAAAATAAACCAAAACAAAAGTCTATCAGAATATGTCAAGAATTAACTTTATTAATAGGCTTCTCTTCATAATGCTGAATGGTCGGATTTATCTCCTGCAGGTTTTTGTCCCTCACTTTTCTGTTTCCCTTCCCCTCAGCTCCTTTCTCTCAGTTCTTTCCCTCTTGTTTCCTGCTATGTTATAAACTAAATTACCCTGTGGAAAGACCAGTGAGCCCTGATTAACTAATGTGTCGGGTTTTAAATGCCCACAAGTACCTTGTGCTGACATGTATGTAATGTGAAATTAAAATTACTCTGAAATAGGTGAAAAATGGACCACTTGGTTAACCGTGTAGCTGGCTTTTATCTCCCTGAACACATGTAATACAAATTCCCACATGAAATTTTGAGCTGATTTTTTGGAGTGGGACTCAGGAGAGAATTTGGGGGATGGGTCTGTAAGTAGGTGGGGTGAATAGTAGCCACAGTGATTGAGGACTTGGTTTAGCTCCTAGAGCTTAATAACAGTTAGGGTTAATGGTCTGAGGTGATTAGCTGGTTCCAGCCAGTCATTAATCTGCAGGAGGTGTCTTTAGTCTTGCTCACTATTGGTAAGAAATGACACCCTAGCATTTTGCTTGAACTTTGTTCTTTTGTTGTTGACAAATGAGTCTGAAAACAAATGAGATGAAATCAAACCCTACAGCATGATGTCACTTTTCTGGTGCTCATATCAAGTGTTGTCCCGGAGCTGGGGTGGAGTTCTGACCTGACGGTGCTGGCAAGAATTTGATTCCTAATTCTGCATCTCAGTGTCTGTTTTTTAACTTCCTTTTCTCCATCAGTGTACTGCGTGTCTAGTAATTCTAAGCACCATTGAAAATTGGGACATTCACTTACCTAAATGTGGATTTGAGTCATATCTTTGTATTTTTAAAAGCAAAGGATATTAATTTTCACCCAGAACTAAACTGAGAGTAGTGATGTTACCTCTGCCTGCTCACAGCATATTCTATTTGTAGGTTGGAAACATGAAGAGAATTTGCAGAGGCTGACTTATAGAGTTTTAATCTCTGTGCCCTGCACTAGCCTAAGCCAAACGAAAATCTTGACAATCCACTTCAGCAGAGATGACAAGAGCAGTGCTAGAAATTTCACAGCAGCAGGCCCAAAGCTGTTGATAAGAATGCACAAAGTTATTAAGCTAAAGCTGAAGAAGGCATCAATCATTTTGAAAGGATACCATTTGATTCTTTCCTCAAAGTCCAATCTGACCTGACACCAGCCTAACGACATCCTTTTATTCCATACAGACCCATCACTGTCTCATTCAGCAGCATACATTGTTAATAGGGCCAGTAACAAAAAATAAAAATAAAAAAGCCCCAACAATGTCAATGTATATGAGGGGAATGAGGGAAGGGGAAAATAGAAGAGGTTAAAGGTTTACAGGTACAGAAAGAAAGTATTTTTCAAATACTAATTTAAACTTGCTCTATTATCGAAGGCCTATTTTTCACCTCCACAGAAGTATGTAAAAAGTGACTGGCACCTGCAATTGCATTTTGAGATAAGATACATTAAAAAAGCCGAGAATTATCTTTTATTTGAAATATTGAATCTACCCTTCCTCTTGCTTTTATATCACAATTGCTGAAAAGGAAAGAAAAGAAAGGAAAAGAAAGGAAAAGGAAAGAGCAGAGAACTGGTCTTATATATGAATGAAAGAGGAGGCATTCCAAGGAAACCACAGCACAAGAAACTTTAGTGGTAACAATGGATGTAGTGGATAAAGAACAGTAGCTGGCAAGAAATTATCCTGACTCTAGAACTGAATTATACTTGGTGCAAAATACGCCAATCTTTGTGGTCGAACTTAAAGCTAACATCCTATCAAAAATCAGGATACAGGTGCTGCTGCATTCTGGGCTCCCACTGCTTCCGGAGTGGCTTATTTATTTAAATGACTGGACTTTGTGCACGTACAATAGACTGCTTCCTGGGAGTTGAGAGCTTTGTAAAATTGCATTACAAAATCAGCACTGACTGTGACAGACCTTGAATTTCTCATATGGTGGAACGAACAGAATAGCACAATACTGTCTTTCAGGTGCACACTTCAGAGAGATTGACTAAATGGGTGAACTTCTACATTTAAGTCAAAAGCAGTAAGCCCTGGAAGCCATTTAAAGCATAGAATCATAGAAATCTTGAGTTGGAAGGAACCCATAAGGATCATCGAGTCCAACTCCTTATTCCTCACAGGACTACCTAAAACTAAACCATACAGGTACGAGTGTCATCCAGGAATTCCTTGAGCTCTAATTCATGTTATTGTGTGAATAACAGTTTAGTCCTAATACAAAAGATGTCACAGACATCTGCAGATGGTGGATAAAGGGCTGTGTGCACTAGTTCACATCCAGGCACAAGAGACTCAGGATGACTGGTTTGATGTGGGTCAAGTGCTGCTGTGGAAGGGAAGCCTCATCACTCTCTCCCTCTAAGGGTGCAGAGCTGTTGTGCCCAGAAGGTGTTTCTCCACAGCTTCTGTAGCAGAGTTTTCAGGAGCACCTCTGCACTGGCTGTCCCCTACGACCACATAAGCATATGACCACAGCAGCCAGCTGCAGAGGAATTTCTGATCTTCTCTGGGCGATACAACAATGCTCCTGGACTAGTGGTCTGTGTCCCTCTCAGCACGTTGTGCGAGGAGAAGCTACACCTTGTACCAGACACATCTTTTCCCTACTGCATTCCCATAGCACTGGCTTTAGCACCTGTGTGCCAGCCCATGTGCCATTTCTGTGGCTCATGTCCAGAGGTTTCAGTGTCCTCACCATGTTTCTGTGCTGGAGGCGGAGGAGGAATTGCGTGTGCATAAGCTGCTACATGCCAAAAGTTAATTGCCAAATAAAAAGGCATTGGCAGCACGGGAAGTGGGGTGCACAGATCTGTGGTTTGCCCATGTCACACATGCCCATGGCAGTCTGGACACGTTCCTGGTGGTCTTTTGCCTTTCCTGGCCATGTGTTTTTTGAAAGAATGGCTACTGGACATGGAAATTTTGGCCATCAGAGCAGCAGGTAGCCTGAATCTCTCCAGAGTGGTGGGCAGAACAGCGGTGCCTCCTGAGGCTCTTCAAGCACATGAGGAAGGAGGAGGTTAGAATGAGATTGAGGATAATTGTGCTTTTTAATCTGGCGCCCCTTTCACCATCTCTTATATCAGCTGCCCTCTTTTCCACCCCATTAACTGTATGATCATACCCTTTTATCAGCTTAAAGGCCTTAAAATACAGTATTTTGTATCTGGATTAAGGACAATATGCAGCCATAAGTAACCCACGCTGATGAATTCCTCTTTGGGGTCAAGTTGCAGGGGAATGCTGCAAGGTTGCATGGCTTTTCTGTGTCGCTTACAAAAACAACAGATAAACAGATGCAATTTGTCAGCCCCCCAGTCAGAGTAATACATTTATGCCTGAATACAGTATTTCCCCTAGAGTTTAAATTAGTTTACTTACATTTAATATCCAAAACCAGAATGCATGTACTTGTAGTTTTATAAGCAAATCCATGACAATTTATTTTGTATGAAAGGTTAAATGACTTAATAATGACTTTCTCAGAATGTTTTGTCATTTTCTGGATGTTGGAAAAGAAGTGCAATTTTTTTGCTCCTAGATAGTGAAAAAATACATCATTACGTTCTCAGTTTAGCTATGTAAATGACCTTACCGATAAATGAAAATTGATATTTCAAAGCTGTAGTTTATTATAGCCTGATGGCATGTTAGCCCTTATCATTCAAGACAGTACTTAACTCTGAATAATACATTATGCTAACGCTCTGAAATTGTTATTATGGGATTTTAATGCACCATAAAACGTGTCTTATGATCTTCAGCATGCTCAAATGTCAGTCTAACACATTAATCTCACATATATCTTGGAAAACAGTAATTTGGCAAAAACTGTCTTCATATATAGCATTTCTTGTACTATGTTTCATGCATGGATTTAGGTATAAGTATGGGATTTGCAACATCTGAATAAAATAATTATCTTTTCTACACACAAAACACTGCAAAATGAGATCTGAGCCCTAACTGGGAATCCTGGATTCTGTCAAAATATCGTTGTTAAATAAACAGCGTTGTTGACAAAGCAGACGTGATACTGAGGGAATGTGTGTGAATATATTCTTGTGTTTGCACTTGGACTATTCATGTTGTTCCTTTCTGATTGGAAATTATTGGTCTTAGTTTAGATGATGCTATTTTGTTTCACATTTCTGAGGAAAATGCATTAGCTAATCTTGAACCGGAGCACGCTGGGCAAGAATAAGGACAGAGAAATAGATTCTTCTGGGTTCTGCAGGTTGGAATTTACGCACAGTACGGCAAAAAGTGGTTTGTGAACGTCTACATCCAGTCAGGTGCGCCAAGCTTGTGCCTGTCCTCATTTGTGTCCTCTCAGTCTCGGAGATGCTGTGGGCCTCGTGAGGACAGCTGCTGAAGGAGGATAGCACAGTCAATCTGCTTCTCTGAAAACCAGAGCTAAACCACAGGCAGTGTGTCTGCTGAGCCAAAGATGTTTGCTAACCATCTGAGTCTGCTGGGGCAAGATGGCAACTCTGTCATACCACTTTCTTTTTTTTTTTTTTGTGATGGTTAAGGTGGAAGAAAGAAGCTGTCAGAGAGATGTTCAGTTATCCAAATGTTCCTGTGGCTGGTCAACAAAAGTGGAGGAGTGCTCTGCCAGGCTTACTGTCCAACCCCTGCAAAGCAGCAAGGTTAGCATTGTATCCTTGGACCATAGCTGGAATAATCATTCAAGGGCTGTGTTCTAATCTTAGCAAAAAGGGAAGTCCTAAATTTAAGGGTTCTGTCTCATTTGTGTCAGTATTAATCAAAATCTTGTAATTCTGGACTTAATTTGTTAGGGCCCATATGAAGAATGGTTTAGCGGCCATCCCTAGAAAAGATAGTTCCCAAATCAGATTAGACACATTTCAAACGAAACTAAAAATTCAAAATATGTATTGTTACATATGTTCTGCATGTTCTTCCTTAAGTAAGAAAATTAGTGACTGTAACCTATAGCCTTTCAAAATGTAACAGATATTTAAATGAAGCAAACTGCAAAAGGCAAAAGTGTTCTTATTTATTAATACTGATTATTTAGGCAAAGGGGTCAGGTCCAGAAAACTTTGTAAAGAAAAATAATTTTCATCCAAATCTCAATGTTGTTCAACTGCCAGATCACATTCTTTCTCTAGCTGTAGTTTTGTAACACAGTAAGTTCTTGTGAAATAAAAATGTAGCAAAAGCTGTCCTTGAATGTGCATTACATTTTCTGGTTTTCGACCTAAAGGGGTTGACTACTGCCATGCTTGCAATTGTAGCATATATTATATTTTCTGTCTCACCAGGTTTAGAATCTGCATTAAAACATGCAGTCTGAAGGCTCTATTGAAATCTGTATTTACACCATTTGAGGGTACATGCTTAGAACCATCTATCTTAACATGTTTAAAACTATCTAATCCAAGACTTTTATATTTAGGTGGTCTGCTTTTCTAAAATTTATCTTTGCAGCCTACAGGAACTGCCTTTGATTGTCCTGATTACATGTCTGCAGTGATCAGAGACACTATTTTCTGATTTTAAAGAGGTAACAAAGAGAAAGAAGGAGAGAAATAATGACCAGATATAATGCTGAAGGCACAATAATTGAAAGGAAGAGCAGTATTTCTCAGTATATTGCAAACTGAATGGAGGTTATGCAGTTTAAAGGAGAGGTTACAGGGTCTATTGCACAAGAAAATTTCAATTCAGGGCCAGCAGTGGCCACCTGCGGTAAGGAAGATGCTGGCGAAGAAGAGGAAACGAGTAGTATGATGCATGGATAATAGGCCTTGTAAAGAGAGGATGCAATAAAGCAGCAGCTGGAGAGGCATCGTGGCACTTTAGCAGTCTTTGTTAGGTGTGGTGCTGCTGGGCACTGCTGTTCCACTCATTTCTGTTGAAAAAATCAACAAGAGACTAAGTCACGCTTAGGAAAATTAGATTGCATTTTCACCTTATAATAGGAAGTGGGCTTTTTGTTCAGTAGAAAATAACAGAAAAATCTATTTGTTATTAAGGGGGTTTGTGTATATCTTCTTTCATCAAAAAAATCTCCAGTGAGTCTTTTTCACAGATAATTCAGGGAAATAGTTGTCTGGTTATATCTAAGGGAAAATTCTGGATTGTTACTCGTAAGAATTGTTAGGGGCAGACATAGACTTCTCCATTCCAAAGTAAAGATTTGCAATGTGTTCATAATGACTGATCTACAGGAGCTACATATAAGTAGACACAAGAATATTTACAGGTAAATAATTTATCCTGAATGTTATTGACACTAACCAACCACAGACAAATGGCAATATGTGAAAATATGTGATGATCCAGTCATCACCAAAGAGCTCAGTGCCAATTAGTTAATCCAAGTGGATGGTTCTTGAAATGAAGCATATAAAGCATTTTAAAATTCACACCTTCAAAACATTATTGAAGGTGGATAAAGCTCCACTGAAATGGCTGGAGTTGCTCACACATATATGCAAAAAGAAGGATTTTTTTGAGCTTGAATACTTGGCCTAACTACTGAAACTTCAGGGATGCATTTGTAGCAAGGTCCAAGTCAGGGGCACACACTGAAATCAACCGTGACACTCTGCAAGCCCTGGCTGACCCCAAGTGGAATATTTTAAGTCATTGAACTTCATGTTTCTTCGCTTACAGAACTGATCACATCATCTGCTTATAAATGTATTTCAGTGGCATGGTACCCAATACCAAACCAGCCAACCAGCCCATTATCAAACGAGAGAGCTTTGTATCTTAAGGTGAGAGCAGACAAATTATTCCCTGAGATGACATCAAGGAAGAAATGAATCACAGAATATTTCCATCAAGAAGTTGTTGACAGTTTCAGGAAGGCAAATAATTCAATGATTAAGTGAGAAGTCTGTTATTTTTCTTTGTTGTATATTATTTGTGAAGTGTGATTTTTATTTTTATACTTTCTGAGTAACAGTAGACAAGAAAGGATAACTAAAGAGGGAAAAATGTCACTTTGAAATATGTGAAAGAGATGATCTCAGATAAAGGTTCCTAATGAAGGAACTGAGAATACTTAAGGGGCTGAAAAATATATAAAAAAAAAAGAACGTGGATCTGTGTCATTGCATGAACAAATGCCTCTATATCTTTTGTTTCAAGTTGACCCTGGGGTAATCAATCATGGTAAGACTGTCACCCATGCAAGTTTAAGTGTGAGATGAGGCAGCTCCTCATCAGAAAACACTTGGACACAGGGAAATATCCTCCACATGTACCTCGAAGTGGAGAAAAGTATTTCTGAATTTAATCCAAATTAGATCATGAGAAGTTTCATGGTTGTTTTTTTTTTTTAATATTTATTTTCTTTGTGGACATGCACATCATTTTGGCTATGACAGTCCAAAAAGTTTGATTTCCCATGGCATAGATCATCATAGCTCTGTCGAAATCACTGAAATTATGGCAAGATACCCCCAGTCACATATTTAATCCATAATGCAGAGTGACAGTGTTTTCAACAGGCTGGAGGTGATTTTTGCCATGACCCTCTTGCACACAGCTGCCCTAACATAAGCCAGCTCACAAGTAGTGCTCCCTAGTGCTCCCCTCTTTTTTTCTGCAAGCAAGCAAGCAAGGACAGCAAATATTATAACCCTCACTTCATCCAGACAGCTGACAACAGAAGAAGGTTTTCACTTGAACCATAGCTGTTTACAAAATGTTTTGTTCAGCTCTGACTAATATTTGGTCAAGGAAATTATGCAGGGATGTTTCTACGCGGAACTGACACATCACGTAGATGACTAAGTTAATAAAATATCACTCTTCCTTTTCATCCAACATCCAACAGACAAAGTCATTTGGATGACCCAAAAGGGGAAGTATTAGAAAGACCAGGGCAACTTCATTTAGAGCAGGGCTATTATTTCTGGTATTCTGGCTAAAGTGATGTCTAGTGTGCTAAGATCTCTTGAGGTTTAAAACACATTATCAGTGTCTGGCATCTTCTTTTCCTCTCCTATCTAGGTCAAACGGTTCTTGTTATATTATAAGCTGTTTATGGTTGGCATATCTCAGGATGCTTAAACCAGAAATTCTTAGTCATGAGAATGAATCTATTCAATTGCCAATATTTATTCATAACATAGAGGCATGCCTGTTTGCAGATATAATTCCTCATTTTCTTCACACACAAATGGAGATCAAATCTTGGCTCTCCTTAGCAACACCCATATGTAGAAAATCTAGATATACTAATTTTTTGCAATTTCAAAATATTGTATGTTATATGTGCCATTTGTGCTGGGATCAGTATGGAAAATACCAGTCTTTAAATGAAATTATATATTTATTATTTAGTAAAATGATTAATAATGACTGCTCATGAGCTCTTTCATTTAACTTCTGTTTTTAAAGCTTTTTTTAACACTAAGGTTATGTTAGATATGCTTTAAAGCTTTCCCTATAAGTTAAGCATGACAAGCATAGAAATAATTTTCTGGCTTAATGTAGCATAAAAATTGTTAAGATGTTTCTGACTCTTCTAATTTAAAACCTTCTCCTGCTACTCATCCCCCTGCAAATAGTTTCATTACCTTAATTTCTTTTGGAAATTGGAGACAACTTGTGACTAAGAGACTGCAAAGCTTGATTCAGTACTTATTTGGCATCTAAATTATGAAGGTCTTTATAATATTACAGAGTTTAGGCACCGAAGGGACAACTTTAACTCTTAAAATGAGTGCTCCATTACAAATCATTCAAAAGGACTTATTTCCATCGACCAACATTTTCTAACAAGCAGGTTCAATTAATTTGTCTCAAGCATGACTTTCAAAATCCTTAGTTTAGAGAAACTTAAGATATGGTGTTACCAATCGTTTACACACTTTCTGTTCTGCTGTTCTGAATGGCAAATTAACCTTGTTTCTCAGTGTCCTGTTTTATCAATTAGTAACGCTGCTACTGAAGCTTCTAGAGCATTTTAGGAACACTATATCTGGGGTTTGAGTTTATTGGTGGTATTGAGCCTCCCAAATCTCAAATCATGATAGGACATATTTTTGATGTGTGCTATGTTTTAGACGTCCATTTATCTGGTTTTCCGAAGGTCACAGCAGGATTTTTATTATGCACAAAACTAAAAAGTTGCTGGTTTGTTTTTCTACATGGTATTTATGAGCATATTAAGCAACTCAGTAAAACAAACTGACGGAAGAATTCTCAGTGCGCTTCTTTCCTGCAGGTTTTCCAACAAAATTCAATACTCATAAACATTTAGGTAAAGCTTATTTCTTGCCACCTAAAGGAATGATGTCCAAGACCAAAAACTCACTTCTTTCAGACCAAAGGAGGTGCAGATACCTTTCTGGGTATGTGTGAAACCTCAGCACATACGTGGAGAAAACTTCTTTCTCTACAGGCTGGTTTTCCCATGTAAGACATTTCCTCCTTTCCTAAATTGCCAAAACTTCTGCAGGATCCTAAGCGATGATAACCAGAACAGGGAGAAAGTGTATATATTGCCTAATATTTTTGTTAAATGTGTCTCTTAAGAGGAAACAAAGGAAGAGGAAGCAATCTTTGGTAATTTCTTTTTCAGACATTTATTTGAACCATGGAGGCCAACATTGCATTCCCTTAGGTATAAAAAGTGCTAGAGTAAAGTCTGAGACCTTCTCTCTCTGACAGTCAAACACAGCTGCATGAGCTGGAAAAGCATTGTGTAGGCTATGAAGTGGGATGTACAAATAATCACACTTGACTTTCCAAAATTGTCTCTCCTCTGCATTAAAGGTCAAGCAGAACAGCTCTTTCATCTCCTAGTGTTCACGGCTAAGGACATGCATGGTAATCTTCCTCAACACTGAGCAGTATTACTAAAACCACATTATTCATACTGAAGCACTGGGGCCCTATAGAGCAGCTGCTCTGTAAATTCACCAGAGGAAGGTGATTAAGTCCTTGTATGGCCACTGTATGATATGCAGACCTCTTGGTGCTCCCTTGCTGTGCCATTCTGAATGTGAGGTGTCAGTGATTAAAAGCCAGTGTGAGATGACTATTTGCAGCTCAGCACTGATGTGACACAGTAGTTAGTCCCAGTGTCATCAAAAAGGTGCCAAAAGAACTGGGGGCTAGTCCTACTGCCATCAAAAAGGTGCCAAAAGATCGGGGAGCCCTTTGGCATGTCATGAGCTCTTTAATCTGGTGTAAAATTATGTTTGTTTTCTTGTGCCTATCTTTGCACCGTTTCTGACTTCTCATCTTCTACTGTTTCTCTCCTTTTATGGTTTTTCTGCCTCTTGATCCTCTTTCATTTCTTGTTTTGTTGTCTCAGTCTTGTGTTAGTGATCCTTCTTCCCTTTGTCTGTTTTAGCTCCCCGCCCTCTTACACTGAGGGATGCCTTGCAGTTGGTATTATTATGAGATTAGTAATGCTCCCAGGACAGCGTGGAGCATGCCACACTTAGCTAATCCAGCCCTTTCCCTGCTCTCTGTAGATGGCTTCGGAACAAATAGATCAGAGCGAGGCCCCAGTGAGGGCAGTGCAATGATCCACTTCCATATGGGGTATAAAGTTCTTTTTTTTTTAAAAGAGGGCTATTATTTTTCCATTTTATTGTTTTCTGCCTTTCCCGTCCTGCCCTGCCACAAGGCACACAGATGCAGATCTGCCCTGCCTTCTGGAGAGGGCATGTTTTTACAGTCTAGGTGGACTTTCAAATTACCCCCATGTGCCATTCCATCACGCCTGTAACACTGCGTGGATGATATATATGTTATATACCCAGAGGTGGCAGTATTATTTTCACGGTGGGATTTCCTTGGTGTCCTGTAACAGCTGTGTCAGGCAGCAACTGCCTTTGCAAGGATGCCCCTCAGAAATGAGATCTTTAGATCTCCATTGTAAGCAAAATCCCTGGGGGAGAAATACAAGCAAACGGATCTGCTGATCAGCTTGGCCAAAGACATGAAAACTGAAAGGGCTGACTTGGCACAACTTTCTTAGTGAGATCAGGTTAAGCAGAACCCACACTTAAGCCTAACAATGAAAAAATGTACATAGAAGGAAGAAGGGACACAGGGAAGCTGAAAGCAAAGTAGTGACAGAACAGATTGCTATTCTGGAAGAGAATAACAGCTTTTACTTTGTATCTGGCATGGTCTCACTCCTGGGTCCAAGGAGCTCATTAAATCCTTTAGTAAGACTAATATGGTACAGAGGGATGTACAGTTGAATCTCAGGTAAATTCATTGGCCTTTTTTCCTGGTCTGTGTTCCCTGCAATTCTATGCTGCTATGCAATTCCTGTACAGCAGCTCAATTTTTAGATTTCCCTCAGAAGTAATTGCAAAAAACCAGTTCCTTCACTTCCAGGCTTGAAGAAAGTACAAATTCCTAAAGGCAACACTGTTTTACTTGAATCGATGAAGAAAATTAATATAAGTAAACCTGAATATAAAATCACAAGCTAAACTGACCAGAGTTGTACTTTGCTTATCAGTAGCACTCATGACTTTGATAGATACATCTCTAATAGGAAATGGTTCTGTATGAAACAATCTAGTTTTCCACATCACACTGTAGCTATTTTAATGACAACACATCTACAGAAATCTATTTGGCCTGCAAGGTAAAAAAGCGTATGCAAATAAGGAGCTAAGCACAGTCCGCGTTTCAGTAACATCTGTAACTTGATAAGTTTCTCAGTTTCTGGGATGCAAATTGAAGCACTTCTAAAGAGACCTTGGTGTATCTGAGAATGCAGAGAGCTCCCTCTGGAAAGCAGTGGCTTAAGTGGCACCATGCTTCTTCGATGTGGGTTTTTTGGGGGTGGTGGTATCGGTGTTGTTACTGTATGTAACACAAAACTGTATTTGTTATCTCTAAGACAGCTACTTGGCATATGCCTTTACCTGTGCCTGCATCACTCCCTCTCTTGTCTTTTGAGATAAGCTTCAAGTATTTACAGCTGATGATCCCATTTAAAAGGCAAACTCTACAAATGTGTTTTACTTTCATAATATTCCATAAAGGCTAAAGGTTCAATTTCCACAACACACCACAAGACTGAACAGGGTTTCTTTTACCATCTTCAGTGCTGTTTTAGTGTTCTTTAACAAAATAAGCTTGTGTGTAGGTTAAGTTTACCCACTGCACATTGGAATTCCAGGAGCCTCTGATTATCCATCCTATTTATAATTTCTTTGGGTTTTCATGCACTTCACTTTTGTATATTGTTTTTGCAATGGATCACTTTATCTACTTCTCATAAAAGTTTTTTTTTCTGTTATCTGTCCATTAAAGGAAAGTTTGTTTTCTTCTTAACTCCTAAATAAGGCAGAACTGATCAGCTATGGATTTTTATTCCACTGATCAATGTCATCTATAAATTGTGTTGTAAGGTAATTTCTTGTTTCTGCACTAGAGAACTACAGAAACAATGCAGACCAAGGACAAATACATATCCTATGTAAGCAGACAGATTCCTGCGAGCATAATCTGTAAGCGGGAAGTTAACACTTGGCTTTTTGAAGCAAGTTCTGACCTGACAACAGCAACAAGCTTCTCAGAATTGGGTCAGAGAGACTGAAGGGTCAAAAAATTAATTAATGTTCTGCTGAAACAACATGATTTTGGTACTGTTGAGCATGCTGTTGAGTCATTCTTCCCTGCTCCTGCTCTGAAATAATATATTCAGAAAAGTTACAGGAAATGTGTCTCTCTACGGATCCTGAATAAAACATAGGAATATTTTAAAGCTATATGAAATCAGTGCTAGTACTACTTTAAGTATTTTTAGCTCTTTTTCTTTTTCTTTTCTTTTTTCTTTTTCTATCTTCTTTTTCTTTTTCTTATCAAGAGAGATAAAATAGGTATAATCTCTCCATCTCTTGAAAATGATACATATGTCTAAAACATTTGAGCTTTGGCTATACATCTCCCAGCTGTGGTATTGTTACTAATTATTAAATGTCTCCGTGACTCAACAAAATCTGTTGGATGATGTCCTTCTATGTTTGTGTGGAACGATTTCACAGGGATCTGTGAAGTGTAAAAACAAAAGGCTCACCTGAATACAAGCACAGGAGTGAGCCCAGTTACCTCTGCTCTCTTCCTCCTCCTTCTCCTCCTCCTCCTCCTCCCTGCCATCACCTAGAGCAGTTGTAAAGGGCATTCTTTCGATTTGGTTTTATCCGTCTGCCTTGTAGTGTCAGTCTGCTTACTGTCAAGCTTGCAAGTGTGAAGGAACTTGTATTGCTCCTTGTCTGGATGAGTGGTGTCTCTTAGGATGAGAAAAGCCATTGGAGTGGCTGTTCTGGGGCTGGAAGTGTAACAGCAGCAGCATATTTAAACATGACTCTCCCGCAGGATGAATCACTTTATCAGCCTGTTTAGACATGAGTCATGGAGGCTCATGAAAGGGCTCCAATGGCTTGTTGTTGCTTTAATAAATTGCCTGTTGTAAATTAATTTATGTTCCTGGTTTTTACCTTTTTTTCATTTCTCAGGAGAAATCTTATCTAGGAAATACCCTGCACCAACAGAAGATTGCAAAGTACCTCTTGGGTACTTTTTGCTCCAGGGTCTTAAGCGATGGTTAATTTACGGTAGAAGAAGTAAATCTGGGGGATGACATCAACCTTATAAGAAATTCAAGTTTCTTTTTTAGCTGTGGATTGGTCCATGAAAGGTTAAGTGGTCTACAGTGGAAAGGATAAAGAGCAATGCTGATGGGACTGGGAGGAAACAAGGAAAGAGGTTCAGGGTGCTGGTGGTGATTTCATGGAGCAAGCATACCATGCTGCCTCTGCACAATGAACAGTATGGGGAAAATTGAGCAGAAACATCCCTTTCTTCTTTGACTTGGCCCATGGGAATTTCTTGAGGCAGTGCTCTGTGTGCAGCCCACAACTCTGCCTCAGTGGACTCAGGGCTGGGTTGGAGCTGGAGGGCATGGGCAGCTTCAGGACCAGCCTTTCCACAGGTCTGCTCAGCAGGGAGGGTTTGGCAACGGCAGACAGTGCCACCCTGGAAGGCCAAACAGAGCTTGGCAGCTGTCCTGCAGTCCCTCCTCTCCCACGGTAAATGGATCTTCCTGTTGGGATACATTCACTTGAGACCAAGGGGCAGGGTTTTTATGTATTTGTTGACTTTTATGCTGCTTGTGTGAACATGTGCTAGCCCGGGGCGCACCGTGACTAATGCCCAGGGTATGTGGTGTTCGTAACCGGGTGTTTGCACAGGGCCACTGCCCTTGAAGTGGCAGCTGCCAGCTCTGCTGCCTGGCAGACTACCCAGAAAGGAGCCCCTTGTTTGGGTACCTCAGCTACTGCTGCCACAGCTCCCTCCCCACACTGTGCTGAGCTGGTTTCTGATAAACCAAACCAGTGCCAAACACGGCGGTGTGTTCGGGCAGAGGTGCACCTGCCTGGCATGCATGTGTGCAGCTTGTGTTTATGCAGAAACATGGGCTCACAGGATGTTTGGGGTGCTTTCAGCCCTTTTGGCCTGCTGTTGTGGGAAACATGCTCTGTGAACACCTGTAGGAGCAGAAAGATCTCACACCTGCTGCTGGCTGATAGACATCCTCCGGTGCTCAACAGAGTAAAGGTTTATTCTTTCTGTGAATCTCGCAGTGTTGTAGCTGGGATGCTCTCATACAGTTTCTCATCTATTTAATCAGATAGTTTTAAACCAAAGAAATACTTCAAGTTCAAAAAAGAGTTTAGCTTACGTGTTTTAAATTATCTGTTGGCAAACACTTTTATTTCCCAGGCCCTGTTAATTAATGAACAATCAATTGAACTGCTGCTTTCCCCTTGTTATTTTAAGAAATACTTTTAAATATGCTACCCCTTTGTAGCCATACGCCATAAATATTATCTCTAAAGGCTTGAACCCAAGAAGTAGGTTCTTTAGTTTTCTTTCCAAACCAAAGCAAATGCTTTAAATGTGCTTGCATTCTCACTTGCCATCATACAAGTTTCTCTCTATCAACTACGTAAATATGCTGTTTCAGCACACTTGAGTCTTACTGCAGCTTGGGGGCTGAAATTTTCTGTCGAATTCAGGAGCTCTTTTTTTTTTGCTCTACTGGGTTCACAGTTAAAGTGCTAGAGTCATCTGCAACTCTAGCAATAGCTGTGTTTCCCCGCTGGCCAGGGTCAAAGTCTGGCTCCATTCAAGTCACATAAGCTCCACATTTTGTGCCCTGTTACCAAAACTTGACTAAAACACCATTTTCCTAATCTGCCCCTACCACTCTAACTGGGTAAGGAGAGAAGAGACTATTGACTTAATATCTAAAGGAGAGGGATTTATTTCATGCGTGGGTCAGGTAAAACACTATTTGCTTACATGACAGTTACCCCAAGCAGACATATTGCAGTTGGCTGTGCTTTGCCTGGAATAAAACCAGTTGGATCCATAGCTGTGACAGTAAATGAGGATTAAAATGACATCCCGTGGTTTCAGCATCTGTGCTCTGAAAAGAGATACAGGAGTATGTATTCTACATGTATAATCAAGGAATGGGAAAGATTAACAAGCAATATCTGTCCTCTGTAATCAGCTTTACAGTAACAACAGTAACAATTCTCACTTGCTTGATTATTTGATGGGGTCTAGTAAATATTTGAACCAAATAGTAATATGCATCTATAAACAACTGAAAATGCACGACTTAAGTCTTAACCTCAAGAAGCAGGAGTGACTAAACACTTCCTCTTGTATCTCCTCACCTTTGATTCACCCACTTTCCATTTGCATACCACCTTTCTGCTGTCTGTGTCCTGACATAAATAATATCTTGCTGATGAGGCAAAATTAGGATTTTGTGAAGCTCTGTCTGGCTGACCTGAGTGGGGCTGTGCTGGCATTATCAGCTTTGTCAGATGGCAGGCCACTTAGCACTGCTGCCCTGGTCCAGACGCCTGTCTCCTCAGCACTGGTTCTTCCTTAAAAATCCAAATATACTGCGTAAACAAATTCTCATTTTATTTACCATCTCCATAACCATTACCAAGTATTTGAGAGACTTAAATCCCAGAGCTCTGATACTGCAATTGCCACTTGGTTGTGTTTGCAAAGTCTCCGTGCTCACCTAGCAAGAGGAACACTTACAATTTTCAGGACCATACTTAGGCCAATATAATTACATCAAAGTTATATCTTAGTTCATCAAAGGTGAGTCTGCAAGAAAAAAACCTATTTTTCCTTGATTTACTGGCCTCATCCATTCTGGATTTGTAGTTTCTTTCAGCAGTTTTTTAATATTCCTTAGAAGTCCCATTCAAAGAACAGTTAAGAACAACATTTAGTTTAGATCTTGCATACACAACACAGAATTGAATACACCAGGAAAATTTAATATATTTTTTGGCTTTATGTAATCTAAATATTAGTTTCATTCTTGTATTTTTTATGCTAATAAAATTACTCTTTACTCTTTTAAAGAATATCAATGACCAAAAATAAAGAGTGATGTGCATATACAAAGTTGTACTTTCATGTTATTTAGGGCTAGCTCATTGTCCATGCTCCAGACGTGACACAAAAATGCAGGATTATTGTGGGAGTTGGAACAGCATTTTCCAAAATGGTTGGAAAAAAGATTACTTTGACAAACCTAATTTTTGATGGCTTTAACTTGGATTCCAAAATCACTTTCTATCTGTTGTTCACCAGGAACAGGAAGGAAGGGATATTTGTATTCAGCAAGAATCAGTGTGATGGTCTTTAATACTCTGTACTTGGAGACTGACCCTGGGACAATTTTTGGAGTCTTGGTCTCATAATTTTTCAAAGTCACTAGATTTTGCTTAAACTGTAAAACAACAGTTTTCCCATCATTTGGTTATGCAATGGCTGACAAGAAACATAGCAAAAATCCAGTGTGGAATCTTTGAAAGGAGCTTATAGACCTTACAGCATGCCCAGTCCAAAAATGATGGTTAAAGAAGAAAAATGGGCATGGTTTTGGTTTTGTTATGAAACCTTTTGAACTATTTGGGTAATTTTTGTCCATGTCAAATAATTTCAGGGCTATTTTCTTCCTGAAGACAGCAATTTTTCTTACTGTGTTAAAACACTGACACAGTAACAGATGTATTTAAAGCATGTTCCATTGTTAGTACACAAACTAAAACTGAAGTCTTTTACTAAGAACACAACTAAGCATTTGACATTAAACATTTGAATCTCTCTTCTGTGGTGCATTGCCATTGGCATAACACACAACAAATGTGCTGGACATAAACAAATGAAGTTGAAATTACCTCTGTCTGAAACAGGATTTATGATCTGGCCAGAGTATAAGGGTTTTGTGTGTGGGTAGGAGAGGGATGATCAGTCAGTTGGTCTGGCTTCCTCTTGGCTGCACATATTTTGAGCAAGCTCAATATAAAAATCTTTATTTAAATAGGAACTTGTGCTCTGATTCAAAACCAGAAATTAAATCTGATGCCTTCACAAATATGCTTACAGTTAAATAAACACGTATGCTTCACGAAAACAAAAACCTGCAAAGCAACCTTCAAATTATTACTAAAAAAATAGCCAATGAATAAAAACCCTTTGGTTTGCAACTTGATTTTGAAATCATTTACAAGGCCATGGTTAAAGTCCTACTAGACAAGCTATAGAGCTCTGCACTATTAAATACACTTATTATAAACTGGGTTAGTCTGTCCTTCAGGGCAATGCCACAATAGTTATGGCAGTGCCAAAAAAATCACACGCTTGCAGAATATTTACTTGGAAATAAGGAGTGTATTGAAAGTCAATGTCAGTGGTTTCAAGATCCTGTCTCGCCAACTCAGTGATTCCAGGTAGTGGGATGCACACCTGGACAGGTTTCCAGATGCACAATGTGAGCAGCATTACGCAGGGGGTGGGAAAGGCTTAACCTCATATGGCTGCATGGTTCAAAAAGTGTTTAATATTTCCCTCTTTTTTTCTTTCTTCTTCTTCTCCTCTTTTCTTTTTTTCTTTTTTTTTAGAGTTTAACTTTGTTGTGTGATCAGGCAATCGGATGCATTACAGTAACAGCTCATTTCCTTTAAAAGGAATGACATGGCACAGCAGTTCCCAAGCTGTAATATGTTGATTAGGGTTGTGTGTAAACTGCAATCAGGTGATAGCTGAACTGGTTTGAAAGTATAAAATCAGAGGAGGAATACATTTAAAATGCATGATTAAGAAAGCTGGTATAACCAGGTGTCTGAGCCTCAAGTGCAGTGTGTGCTTGGAATGATCTGAGAGCTACTGATAAATGTCAAAGTGGCGAAAAGGAGCCAAGTTGGTGCTTCTCTCCTTGGTTGTGCAGTGCTGAGCACTGCACATTATAAATAATAGATCTTTCTACAGAGAGTTAACTTATTCCTTACTCATCATGAGGGCTGTGGTTGATGTATTTGAATCCCAGTTCAACCATTTGCAGCTGCTCTGACATGTATTCCTCTATGCCCTTGGAAGCCAGCCACCCCTTCCCAAAGAGCAGTCCTTATTTTTTCTCTTTCCATGCTTTCCCTGTGCTTGGCCTCTGAGGGGAAAATTTCAGTGTAGTTTAAGAAAAATCATTACATTCGTCTTGAAACATTCCTTCTGTATTAGAGAACAGTCTTTGTAACAATAGCATTTGAGCACTTAGAAAATCTGCAAGTATTTACAAAGTTTACCTCTGCGTAGGAGAGCAGATCTGTGTGCATGCGTTATGTCAAGATAACAAACTGCGACCTAGAAAAACAAAGGGTCACTTGAAGCTCGTCTTCATGTTAGCAGCAGTTGTTTTATTTTGTTTTAAGCTGAGCAATACAAAACTCTTAAAAACACATATACTGGAAAGCAAACATCGGTATATATCAGCCTTTCTTCCATAAAAAAAGTGTTACCACATTCTCCATGAGGCATGTCTGTGCTAGTGTGCAGCTGGCTGACATTTATGCTTACCTATGTTGTTGTCATCTTTGACTGCTGGATTAAACTTTGGAAAAGGCAGGGAAGAATATTTTTGTATGCCATTTATATAGGTCAGAAATTACTTACTTTATATACTGGATGTTAGAGAGAGAAAACAATATGAAAATCATTTTGGCACATACTGTATGAACGTCTAAATTCTTGCACAATCATTCAATGACTTAAAGATCATACAAAATAATAACATGTCATGAAAGTAGTCACATGCTTTATTTCTGAAGTTCCACCATGGATACAGCTTTTACTTTGGTACTGCTTAACTTGAGGTGAAAGAGAATTAAAAAAAATTCCACGTAAACAGAGGTAGAACTTGTTCTAAGTCCTTTCATCTTGGGCATGGGCATGTTGGTATCTGCAAATATATCAATGACCTGGGCATATATTTGTTGCATGCAGTGTCACTCACTCGAAGTCACACCGTGAGACACCTCCACAAAGCTCAGACAGGAAATAAGCAACTCAAACAAATTTCCGAAGAAGAGCTCCGACATTCATGAAATAAGAGCCGGTATTGTTTTGCATGTGAATGTGTGTGTACGCATTTTAGCATTTTATCTCAGACCATCAAGCCAGAGCTCTGACAACACTGAGGGTAAGAGGAAAATACAGATTTATTGTTACTGAGAATGCAGCTGAAGAAAGACTTTGATTAAAGCTGGTTTGGCTGGGAGAATACCTAAAGACACACTTCTGAAGACCTCATTAACATGACCCAGTTGAGCTGCAATGCGTGCATGTAAGGAGTTTGACATTTAGATGTGCAGGCAAGCATGTACAACCTTACTATGATACAAAACTGGCAGTCAAATCCACAATGGTGAGGCTTGCTAACACCTACGATTTCCTTTAGGCCATTGATGGCAACTGTCTGTTGTAAGCAGAGTGAAAATAATGTCTTCCTAAAGCTTCAGTGAATACAGTATTGTTGTCTGCTTCCTACTGTGAGCAACTGCATTATGTGAATGAGGTATAAATTCTTAGTTTACTTTGTGCAACATATGCAGTTGTACAGGTTTTCCTGTGTTTCATTACAGAGTTGGTTTCTCTATATCCTGTCTGGAGCTGAAGTTGTTACTTGTTGCCCTAATAATGTGCTTTTAGCTTGTTTGGAAGCAGGAATAAGAAGTAATTTTGCTAGAATAAGACGTAATTTTATGCATGATATGTCCTCTCAGCAGAAGTATATGGCAATTATTCAAACTTGCAAACAGCAGTTTTCTACTTGGATCAGCCAGCACTCATGTAATTTCTGGACATCAATTTCTGAATAAATAACATTTTCCTGTTACAAGAGTGCACTGGTACACCTATAGTCAAGGACTTAAGGCTGATCTGCTCCTATCAGGGGAACAAGTGGCTGTATTTGGGTTCTCTGATGATCCAGAATCTGTCTCAGGCTGGAAGTACAGATGGGATGATGGACTGGCTGATTTGCTCTGGAGATCCAGTCATCCATGTTAGGGGAGGTACATGTACAGCAGTTTTTAAATATCTTTTCTCTGTGCACTATACAAGATTAATTTTTACATTATTTCTGGAGCTTCTCCCCAAGAGGATGTGTTCTCTCTCTTGACCTGAATCAGTGGAAAGGATCAGTTCTTCAGCAAAACAATGTCCACATGATCCTATGGTGTAGGTGCTGGACAGCACATCAATGTGCACCCGGGTTTTACAGCCATGAGAAAATGAACTCAGTTCCCTCAGGACATACACAGTGTAAACACTACTTTCTGTCATTCAACACTTTCTCAGTATTTCCTCACCTCCAGAAGCTCCACCTAGAACTGAAGTCACAATCACGTGGGAGGATGAAGTTACGTGTGATCCTGTAGATGAAAATACATCTGGGGAGGAAAGTAAATACTTCTACATCTCCCTCTCGTATTTCCACAGTGTCCCCTTCCCCTTGCAGCCTGTGCTCAGCACCAGGCTGAGCAGCACTGGAAACTAAATAAGTCTTGAAGGTTTGAGGGCTCTCCTCTCCCCAGCAAACATCTGGGTTGCCTAAGATGCCACGAAGGCAACAGGCTAGTAAGCAACTCCCTCCTCCATCTGTTCAGATACCACCCATGGCTCAGAAACAATAACTGGTTTAAAAATAAACTTTCACTGTTTGTAATTCAAATGGTTTCAAAGGCTACTTTGTTGCCATAAAACAATTTCAACAAGCTTTTGAGCCTTTCAGGGTATTCTTCTCTTCTAGCAGAACTCTTCTTTGCAATTGCCTTGTCCTATGCCATTAATGAGGGACAAATGGTCAAGGCAGGGCTGTGAGGGGGTAGCTGCCCCCTTGTTTAAAAGCGTGTCTTGTCCGTGCCTACAGCAACTGAACATGTAACGACAGCGACAGAAGGGTGACAGGTACTCAGAGCAAGCTTGGGCTGGATCTTCATTATTTTGAGCAGTGCTGTCCTGGCTTACTTTGGAGATGAGTGGATGTCTTAAGGCTTACGCAAAACGCACTGCCTGATCTTTAATTTTCCTAGACTCGGAGAAAGCGAGTTGCTTACTGTTAACTATCCTGCTGATTCTTTAGTGTGTAAACTCTACTCACAGTAACAATGGGAACAGCTGTTGAAGAAAGGGTCTCAAATTTGGCATCCAGAGACACCAGCCCTTTCTGAAAATTGTCATCAAAAGTCCATAATATTTTTCTTCAAACAGGGAAAGAAACTCAGAATGTACTACAGGTACCACCTGATGATTATCCATTAAATATGGAATAGAATTCAAACACTGATGATGAAAGAATGAAGCAGTAACACGTCAGGCTTTCTCTCCCCTTTTGTTCAACTAAGTACAGTTAATAATAAAACTAAGATGCTGTTAAGGATTGGATATGAAACAATTCAATATTAAAAATATTTTTAATAATAGATGACGCTTATGTATTCTTGCAAATCAAAATAATTTACATGCAATTTGCAACTTCCATCAACATATATTAAACCTGAGTGTAGTTTAGAAAGATCTTTCTTATGCTTTTTAAGTTCCGTCAGTCGACCTCTTGAACTTAAAGAAAAAGAAAAAGACCATGCACATTTAGTAAGGAAAAAAAGATAAAAAAATTAGGACCTTTACTTCCAAGCAAGGAAATGTATGTATATATGTAAAATGCAGAAGAGATGATCTCATGGAAAGAAGTCCTATTTCTGTTAGTGCCTTGTCATAGCTTTTTATTTTGTTTGCTGAATCCGTCCAGTTGTATTGTTCCCCCTAAAAATGACAGAAAACAGAATGTACAGTGATTGAATTGTGTGTTGCTCCACACATTAACATGGTCTGCTTCTGAGCTCTGCAACATCTGCTCTTTGAGTTGAGCTCTGCAACATCTACTGTCTGAGCTGGATCCCAAATTTGTTAGGGGATTTAAATACCTATTATAGGCTATAGGCACCTTCTCTCTTCCTTTCCTTCAGCACAGGGTATGCGTAGGCCTAAATATATATAAAGAGCTCCCTATGTGGAAAATGGTTGATTTTTTCTGGTTTTTTTAAATGGGCTAGTGTGTAGAATTTCTGTGCTGGAGTATCCATGCCCTTTTCCAGGGCTTCCCATGAACACAGTCAATAGCTCACTGTTCCACGCCATATGCTCTCCTCATCTGCCCATAGAAAGGGAAACCCTACAGTGGTCAATGCACTACAAATGCACAAATAAATTAGGCAAATATAAAATAGAACATACATTAAAGAAGCCTCGGGCAGCACTACAATATGTTAATGGAATAACTGCACACTACAGTGACCATGAAAAACAAGATTAATGAGGTCAGGCAGCACAGACATACTAAGGAGGTGTGGTAAAGTCCAAGAGCCAGCTTTTTCACTGGAAGTGGATTACTTCTTACACAATGCTCATGCAGAAGAAACGTGTACAAGCTATAGGGCCCACACTGCTGACCTAAGAAGGAGGTTGGACATTTGCATTAGGAGAAGGTTCCTCCCACTTCACACTTTGAGATATTCTGTGACTCAAGAGTTTCTGGGAGAAGATGATGAGCAAACCAGCTTGCCAATGTATCATTGCTTTCAAGTCCATGAAGAGTTCCTCCCTGGGAATGTTCTGATCAGTTTGATCCTAATCAATATTCGAGAGTGAAAAGTGAGAGAAGATAAAGCTATCTGCTTTTTAAAATCCCCATTGTGAGAGAGGATCTATGTGTAGATACATGAGCGACAGCTGCTACCTGACTTCTCCTGATAGGAGGTGAGAATTTGATGCCTTTTTTAGTCCAATCATCCAAAATGGGTACAGACAATACTGTTCATATTTCTCATATTTTTTTGGTCATTATTTAATTAAACAACATGCCTGAGAAAAATACAGGTCTTTAAATACACTGTGTCAATTATTTTGATATCTTTCTTGACCATGATATCTACTTCTTCACATACTTTCAGCAGATTTAGGTATTTTCATGGATTTCAGGGGATAAGATTTGATAGATATTTTTCTGAGTATTTTTTCATATCATGTGGTTTTTTTCCTCCTCTGGGTCAGAACAGGTATTTCAGAGTTTTTTATTCAGTACTGCATGAATGTGTGTCAGTATAAAAGTAACATGCATGGGTTTTTTTTTATTAATAAAATATTTTTTCCGGTTTCCTATTGCCTATTTTTTTATTGACTCCGTAAGTCTTGGGATCAGGATGATGATCCTTCCTTTTGAATACACTAATGATTTTAAGCCTAAATTTCACTTCCTCTAAAGTGTCACATTTGGCAGCCAATACCTTGACCATACAAGAAACTCTGCATATCACTGGATCTTTACACGACCTCTCACACATCCTCCAACCATGTCTGAAATCCTCAGACTATAATCCCAAATTCCATCTAAATCAATCCATTATTTGTGCTTTTGTTTTCCCCCTAGGCTCCAAATGCAGGCAATGCAAGTAAAATGTATGCCATTGATCTTTTCAGACTACAGAAAGCCATTTAGAAAATGTAAATACTTCTTCCTCTCAAGTGCCTAAATCCAGTGGCCTACTTTAAATCAAGGACTGAAGAAAGTCAGTCAGGAATTCATCAATAATTTTGTCATCTCCTAGGCAAACTAACCTGCTTCAGAAGGCGAATTTCAAACCAAAGAGGCTACTTGAATTGTTTATATGCCATTATTTTTTTTGGCAGCTACATTATCAGTAGCAATAGTATCTGACTCTTGCTAGCTCTTTGCTTTAGCTTAGGGCCTTAATTGAATTAAAGGGTATGAACATGGAAGATGTTTCAAGGCTCCCCTGTGTGTAACTTCATGCTAAAATAGTGAACAATTAAAGGAATAAGGTTTTTTTTTATTTCTTGTTTCCCAACTCCCACTTGTATTTATTCAGAAAAGATATGGCAACTTTGTTATCCTCTGGATGAAAAAATTGCAGCTGATTTTGCCGTACTAGCAAAGCAGGTCATTGCCTAGGGAAAAATGCATGAAGAATTGAATCTTCCATAATTATATTGGGGATTTCTGAGGGAGAGCAAAGGGACTCCTGCCTGTCAAGGCAGCAATGCCTTAAATTCAGCTCTGGACAGACAAGCAATTAGAACGGCTTGTTCAGGATCACAGGATCAATTTCCGTCCCCTGAAATGTGTAAGACAGATAAAAGAGGCCTCTGTATAAGAGGAGGTGGGATTATCAAAAAACAGAGTATCTTATGCATCATTGCTATAGAGGTGATAAAATGAAATGCTTGAATGTGAGCTTTTGCTTAAAGCTTTTGGTGATACTTTATACAAAAATGTAGGGCTGTTTTTGTTGGGTTTTTTGTGGGTTTTATTGTTTGTTTTTGATTTTGTTTTTCTTTTTTTTTTGCTGTTAAAAATACAAGGTGGCACACTTAGAGGCATCTGAAACATTAAAGAGATGACCTCTTAATCATGTTGCCCGCTCCACCCCAATTCAATTTACAGAATTGAAGGAAGCCATCCTTGGAGAAAGGATTTGTTGCGATCCACTCTTGCAGACAGTGACCCAGTATATTTAAAGCATGCTCCGAAAAACAGTTTGAAAAAACAGGTCATAAAGTTCATGTTTATGCTGTCATCAGGCCAACTGTTGTGTCTCAGCTGGGAGATACGGAGCTGTGACTTTAATCTGTGCAGGGTAGCCCTAATCATGGATATATTTAGACAGCCACATTATCAGCTGCAAAGGGGGACCTGATTGCTGCTGAGAGCCCAGATCCTGTGTTGCACCAGTGCCCTGGCAGGTGTAGCTGCCACAAGCAGGCAGCAAAAATATTCCGAGGCGGCCGACATCCCTCTGTCCTGTCAGCCATGGGGCTCTCCAGGGTGCTCCCCGCACCCGGACCCCAGCGGAGCACTGCAGTGACACCTTTGTCTGTGGTCACACGTGTAAGCAGCCTGATGCACCCCATCTTCGTGAAGGACCACGCACACCACGGGCTCCACTCACTACTGCACGTACAGCCCAAGGGATCAGAATAGAGGGGGTCACACACAGCCCGCAGCACCAGGCACCAGAAACTCTACGTTGTGGGGTTTGGGCCCTCAGCAACAGAAATTTTGCTCTGCAGATTTTATTCTCTTGGGTCACAGCACACCGGCACAGTGACCCTGTGGACAGAGCCACGGGTTGTAACTCAGGGTGAGGAGATGCACACCAGGCTGAAGGAGTGTTAGTTACCCAGCGGTTAAACGGGCACCATGCAGGAACAAAAACTCTCTCCTGGCCTGGTTTTCCCTCTGTACACATCTGTGGATGATACTTGCATTATCTAAACCCTCTGCAGCTCTCCCAGAGTGGGTCAGGGGCCTTGGTTTTCAGCCCAATGTCCCCTCATCTGTGGAGGGGAGACAGAACTGGGGCCTAGCAGAAGGTGCATGGGAGAGCATGCATGAATCTGAAAGGAGGAAAGGGCTGACTTTATTTTTCTTTTCTTTTTGGAAAAGGCTTTGCTAAGTGGATGTGCAAACAATTACCCACCTTTTCTGAGCTCTGGGATGTACAAATGACATACCTAAATAAATTTGAAATGCTTCACTATCTGCAGTTATACATTGTCCTTGCTTTCTGTCCTGACAGGTTAAAGAGTGTTTATTTTTTTTTTTTGTATCAGGGGACATACTTGATTCTTTTGAAAGTAGTACCTGTGTGTAAGAAATGGAAAGTAGGGATGTATCTAGTCTTCTTAAGGAGCGGGACTATTTGTGTTAATAGAAAGGTCCTGATTTAACAGCAAAACTTCAAATTCTGATAACTGAAAACATTTTCAAACTTCTTCAGCATTTAATTCTATGTTTGCATCTAAATTGCTAATGAACTGTTGAAGAAAGTGTTTGTTGAAGTATGTTTTATGAGTGCTGTAATCCATATGGTAATCTGCAGGTTTTTAAAAATTAACATTTCTTGGATTTTGTAACAAAATATGCCATTAAAAACTTCAAATATTCTGGGACCAATTTTTAAAAGCGGTCTTAGTTCTTTCAGTATCAGTAGAGGGGTTCAAATAGTTCAAATCAGCATAGGGATGATATTTATTGCTGTTTGTGTTGCTTGATTTCCAAGGTAAAAACAGTTCATTCAGCCATCCTAGAAATAAAAATAATTGCTTTTTCAATAATGTACGTGTCTAAGTACCTTTGAAGTGACCCTTCAGTATTCCAATAAATCTGACAGCCTTTAAACCCATTTGTCATGTGTGCAGGGTAACAAATGTTCTCCCTTCACAGGCCTTAGAGCTACCTCTTAAAGGACCCCTGAGAAGATACAGTTCCTAACAAACATCCTCTGGACTCTTCCTCTCCACGACTCCTGATCTCATACTCTGCTATTAGCAAGAAGGAACTCATCTATTTCCCAGCATTTTAACATTTTATCAGTTAAAACTGAGAAAAAAACCAAACAAAAACAAGCATGAAAGTCAGTCAATAGGTTAAAAGCCACCAAGTGAAAGAAAAGAAAACAGGCTTGGTAAATTTTAAAGGCAAAGTTCCTAAATCACTCAACACAGTGAAAAATCTTTCTACAGAATTTCATGGCAAAACTCCTCTGACACCAGAAGAAAGCATGTTGGATTTGGGATATGTATGCACCAGTGAACAGCTGATGTTAGTGCACACCAACATGTTGACCTTATGGTTCCAGAAGAGGAAGAGATAGTTAAATAGGCTGGTCAGCTTCTTTCCAAGGAGTTAGTGGGACTGATACATAATCAGTGAAGAAGTTAGTAACGATAACTATAAAAATACTTGGAGAGAACTCATGGCAGTTATAAAACAAAAATATGCTACTACCTTTGTTTCATTTGCTTCAGAAATGAGTGCACATAAAATTCTCTTCCACCCTCCATTAAACAACTGTTTGGTCTCCAATCTTTGGAGTTAATAAGCAACATTACTGCATTTTTATGTGACCATCCATAATTTTATTTACTGCAGGTAATCTTTTATTCATCTGTCTTCACAAAGAAGGGTGTTAACCTTCATCAGGAGTAGTAAAACTGCTGTTGCCTTTGTTCTAAAACCTCCACTGACAAAATTGGCATTTCTGTGGTCATTGTAACTGCTTTATAGCCGGAGTGGGGAACCTAAAGCAAGTTTCTGGTATTTACAAACACAGGGTCAAAAAGATTTGAGATTATTAGATTAAAAATGAAATGAGATCCACAGTTATCTAATGCGCCCCAATCTGGCAGAAGGTGAAATTTCCACCTCTACCCAAAGAAAGAAAGTGGGATTCTTCATACCGCCAAAACTTCCCGAGGTATTGAACCCTCATAGGTGTTGTGTTAGGCTAGGGCTGTAACTACCGTTCTCTTCAAATCTTGAGCAACTGAAATTCATCCTTGTTGTACTTTTGGCCATTGGGTGAAATGTTGAGTTTAAATGAACAAAGCAGTGAAGTACAGCTCAGTTCATCCTTCTAAGGCTTTTGTGTTGAAATCACTGCACTAGCCTAGCAATTTAAAGCATGTACATGAAAAATTCAGGTTGCAATCACTATTTCTTACCGTACATTCTACCACCTTAAGAACAAAAAATATGACCAGTCTTCAGGAAATGTCAGCTATTACTAAGCCATCTTTATACAAACTATTAAATCTACTTTTAATGCAAAGTAGGAAATTGCATAATTGATGGACAGATAAATTTCTCTTGGACTGTAGCAACTGAAGGAGTTTTCTTATGATCACTCCAGGACAGCTCTAATAATATCTTTATACTGTGGTATCAATATAGAAAATCCAGGGGGTATGCAACCACATTTGGAGGTAGCTTTGAACAGATCTGAAAATTTCAGGGCAAGTGGGACAATAGGGAAATTTTTTTGTTGTTTTGGTTTGGTTTTTTGAATCTTATGTGAAACAGAAGTGTTTGGGTGCTGGCATCACCAGCTCTGGCGTGGCTCTACTGAAACCATGCTGCCTGGTAGACGAGACTGAAGCTCTGAGTTGGTGGGAGGAGATGACTCTACAGGAAATACCCTACAGCTCCAGGGTAACAAAACTGAGTGGAAACAATAAAGGCATGCCTACGTGGAGGAAAGGAATGTGTTGCACACATTCCCTGCCTTGGCCTCGCACATGTGGGTTTCTTGATACGAAGCAGTGCAGTTTCGGGGCCCGAGATGGCTGCAGCGACGTGGCACCGGATAGGGCTGAGACAGCTGGTGGGACTCCACCCGCTTCTGGTGGAGCACAGCCCCACGTTCTTCTTCCATAGTGTAGATGTGCATGACTCTAGGTCTCCCTTCTCCCCTGTTATCTCAAATGAATTTCTACTTGTTCCCTCTCCACTGACTGCTAGCTGAGTTGTGGGGCACAAAAACCCAAAGGGAGGAAAATGTGTCTGTAAAGACATTCTATGAAGTTCCTCAAGGGATGCGTTATGCAACTGCTATATCTCTTACGTAATTTTTTATAAGCAGGCTTTCATAAAGCAGCGAATTTTTAAAAAATCATGTTTCAAAAAAACCCCCAGAGAGTCCTCTTAAATAATTTAGAAGTGAATTAAGATGTGAAAAAGAAAAGAAAAGAAAAGAAAAAGTTCTGAAACAGTAGGTTGATCCTTTGCAAGCTTGGGATCACGTATTAATGCACTGCATAGTTGTGAAGAAAATGGCTTTCTATCTTTGCCTGTATGTTAGATCCTGCTGGAACACTCTGTTCCCTGCTCCCAGGAACGCTTAATGCCGCTTGAAGCATGTGTACCCAGCGCTACACGGAAGAATTGAGCGGCTCCTCCCACACATCCAGGCACATCTCCTTTCTATTGTAAGAGGGGTATCAAGCAGCTTTTGTTCCTCTGTCTCTGAAAATGCATCAGAGACAAACATCGGGGGAAAAATGGTCACTCAAGGTGCTGTTGGAAGCAAAAAATGAAAAGACATAGATTAAAAGGCTGGGATTTTTTTGATTCATAAATGCTACGCATCTCTTTTTTTTTAATTAAAAATCTGTGCTTTTCTTGTTTTCCATCACAGAACTGTTTAAGACAGCTGCTTAATCTAACTCAGAACTGATGGCCTAATTTTATAGAGGTGTATGCTTCTGCTGTCAAGATTTTTGTTTCTATTTTAGTTAGTCTTTTCTGATTTCCTTTAAAAAATGAGAAAAACCCCCTCTTTTTTTGGTGAAATAACTGTAGATTACTGCCTCTGCTTATATTCAGGCCTCTCTCTCTACTTTTCTAGTGTTATCAAGCATGCCCATATAAGATACTTATTTAAATGGTCAGAAAGCTTTTGTTTCCTGTAAAATAGTACCATTAAAAAACAAGAACCCTTTTTTCCTTTTTTTTTTTTTTTGATTGGTTGGGTTTTGTGTTTGGTTTTTTTTTTTTGTTTGTTTTTTGTTTGGGGGTTGTTGTTGTTGTTGTTGTTGTTAGGAATAGGCAATTTATAGGCAGTATAGGAAAAAGCAGGTTCCTCAGTTTATGGCACATATCTAAGAAAGAAGCAAAACCAGTGGCAGCTCTGATATTCAACGTCATCGGTTATGTGCCCTAAAATCACAACCCTGTTCATTCGCAATTATAAGGATAATCTCGTTATTGTCAGGGACATTACTCACATGGCTGAATTTAGGAAAGTAAGTTATTGAGTGTTCAGGTTTCTTCATCACATCTGGGGAAAGAATTCAAGTCGCATGGGGAGCGGCCGAACATCTCAATTTTCAGCATGCGACACGCATCCCAATCCCGTTAAAGGGATGAGCGACTACACTTTCACACGAGCATGATCGAAGTGTTCACACGTAAACGCAGTTGAACAGTGCCGTATATAAAGCTACATAATCAAGTAAGAACTGTGTAGCTGTGATTTTAATTTTTTCTCCCACCTGATAATATCCAGAAAATCTCTCAGTGCTCAAAGGAAGGTAATAACACAGACTGTCTATGTGATGTTCCCTCAGCCTGCCAAATCTGTCCTAGAGAACTAATTATATTAATTTTGTCCTGAAAATTGTGTCTGAGACTGATTAAAATGCCTGAGTTAATACCTTTGCAAGGAGAAAAAAAGCTGTAACAGGAGCAGTGCCATGACTACAAAAGACAGTGGGGAAGAGAATAAGTTGAGGCAAGAGTGGGCTAGAAAAAAATGAGGGGAAAATAAAAGATAAGTGCCCATTCTTGCAGAAAAGTATTCACTGCATTGATATGCAGGATTTAAATGGACAGACCACAATTAAAGGACAAAAAAAACCCAGCTAAAATGAAATAATTTGACCCCCCAAAGCCAGACCCTGCACAAAATGAAACACATGCAGAGACACCTGATTTACAGACCAAAAACCCCACATGTCCAGCTTTGGTGGAGAGATGTTGAGCCTCACTCCTGCTGTAGCGAGGCAGGTGCTTACGTCTAGCTAAATATTGCCATCGCTGTTTTACTGGTTTTTTCTGTTTTAGTAAGTGCATAGTAGGTACTATCCTTTGTAGCCTGTGCAGACCTGGCCTAAAATCTCCAGTGCTACCATTACAATGTCTCCATGCTTTGCTATTTTGAGGCATTTTTGAGACAGACAGATTTGGTGAAGGTTTGGTTGCCACTACTTAATAACTGGTCCAAATGAGCCATCTATTTAAAAGTGTACCTGATGTCCAAATCACAGATCTTAATAAAGCTGCTTAAGACATTTTTATGACATCATTGGAAAAGAAATGAAAGGGGTTTTTCTCAGATGTTTATTAAAAGGTTTTAAAAATACGTCTAGCTTTTTAGCTACGTCATAAATCAAAGTACATAAGGTGCAAATGCTAAGGAAAAAAAAACTTGCAGGACCAACATATTGGTTTCTTAAAATCTTTAAGTATTTTAATGGAATTTGCACTTAAAAACTGCAGACAGTCACAGTTTTAACTCTAACAGTCAGGAAATACTGTTAGAAAAGTATCATTAAAAATTCCTAGTTTTTCCTTTGCCCAACCATAGGGTGCTTGAGAGCCCTGTGCAGACCAACACAGTCAGCTGGCAGCTCTGGCAGTCACCAGGCAGTGCAAGAGCCCATAACACAGCCACTACAGACAAGGGTGTTTGAAATTATTTTAGGTCTTCCTAAAATTATATGGCAGGCCAGAAAAAATAAAACCCTGAGAAGCAGAGAACTATAAACCTCTTTATCATCCCTCCCATCCCAGCTGTACTATGGAAAACTACAGGAAAGGTAAAAATTTGGAATTTGAGATGACATCATCTGATTGCAGAGCACAACAAATGGTTGAATCATTCTCTTCACTTACAAGCTACTTTCACTTTAATATCATTGTTAACGACTTGCATTCAGGACTGCAATGAATGACTGTTTATCTCATCTAGATTAGTCTATCCTGTTTTATTCATAACTTCATAAAAATGAAAACCTGAATGTGTAATAATGGTTATGTATGGTTAAGTTGTGAGGAGTTCTCTCTACTGACAAGCTTGCAAATGATCTATCGTCTTCTTGAATTTTTGTTTTTACTGGATCCAAACTACGATTGCTTTATTAAAAACAAGTGTTCCATGTGCTGCCACACTGCTACTATCCCATTTAGGAAAAAAAAAATCATCTTTATAAGCAAAACAGAATACTATGTTCTGAATTTGCTTTTTATCTGCTAAATGTGCATGCTGTCACATGTTGTTTGCTGAAGTCAAAGCAATAGCATAGGAAAAGCCTTCTGTTGAATCTGTCCTGGCCAGATTCTGGTTCCTGCCACCTGAGGCTCATGCCACAAGGAATATCTTCTCAGTGACTGGCCCCTTTGAAGTCAAGCTTATCCTCCATAGAGCAAACCTTTTTCTGTATGGAGTAAGTGCAGCAAAGTTTTGTCATTTCAGGATGTGATGAGATGGTTTTACTGAAATGAGCATGCCATAGTTATGACCAGTGCTGACAGCTTGCCCTTGCCCTCTGAATCTTTCCATCCCCTCTTGAGCTTCCTGAGTGGCAGAAATGTTTGTTAAACAACTGCTGGACTGTAGAATGGGACTCTGGCTTACGGGACTAGTCCCACTTGCTTAAACAGGACTCTACTTATGTGAGAAGTGGTTTGAGGAATTCATTGCCCGACTGACCAATTTAGAAATGCAGACTGCAGGCGTGTGGGCTTGCTTGTAAGAATGAGCATGTTGAAGAGAGAGGGAAGTTCCCAGTGCGGTCACAAATCAGACTTTTGCCCTTTCTCTGACTCATACCAGTCTATCTTATCCTTTCAGATGCGAGACTTCTCCATTTTGGAAGAATATGTGACCGACTTCTTCACTCCCACACTTTTTCAGGATGAAACACTCATTGCTCCAACAGTGCAGTTACGTACAGTGTTGCAATGCTGGGTTGAGAGGCAGGCTTACAATCAGAGGTGAAAAGCCCTTACCCCCTCCTCACTGCAGAGCGCTGCTCTGCCAGTGGGCTGGATCCAGATGACATTTCTGAGCCCGGGTCTGAGCCTGAGCTCAAGTCCAGACATTTCTAGTGGCAACACAATAGGAATGACAGCCTGCTCTCAAGGCTTCAGAGAAAAAAAGCCTTACAGTCAACATTCCCCTGGGAAGGCAGGTAAGGGCACTCACCCAGAGTGAGAGGGGCTGGCTACTGCTGTCTCTGTCTACAACCAAACCATGCAGCCAAAGTTTTTCCTGGAAGGACTCCCATATCACCACTGTAGCTTGAGGAATGTCTGCTTGAAAACTTTACCCAAGGTGAGAACTCACAACCAGGCTGTGGGGTCCTCTGAGGAGCAGCAGGGCAAGAAGGGCTGGCTATGGACTCTGGGTTACATCCGCCTCCCGGAGCAGCAACTTAATGTCACTACAGCCGCCACTGCATATTCAAAGAGTGAAAAGGGCTAAAATATTGAAAAATGTTTTAAGCAACTCATGGAAAGCTTTCTTCTGCACAAAGAAAAAATAAAAGAGGCAACCTTTTCCTATACATTTTCAAATACTTGGTAAATGTCAAAAATACTGTGGCATTTTAATAACATTGAGCTACGCTAAAACTAAACTCTATACATAGAATGGATTGTCGTTGTATTTTACGTATTGCAACCAGTACTCTTCAGCTTACAGGTGAGAGAAAGCTTATGCTAATCTAAGGCATAGATTCTGCTTTTTGGAAACAAATACCAGTTATTTCTCAACTGTTATTTCTTTATTAGGTCAATGCCAAACAATGCAAAAAATTATCTAGAATTGACAGTGAAACAGGAAGAGGAGAGACCTAACATTTTTCTACACTGAAAGGCTTTAACAAGACACCACATATAAAGCTTAAAATGCTTTCACACTCTCTTGTATTTCCTTATTCTGTCAGGAATAATTTCTCAAACAGGAAAAAATATCCACGCTGAATATGTAATGTATTTATTTTCATAAACAAATATATACTAATTCAGACCCTAAGACCAGAGCAATTTTTTAAAAACTCAAGTAACTCTAATTCTTCCCCTTTGAACTCTTTAATCTTCCCACTTACCATAGAGAACACTCAGTAGCTTCCTTCAGAAAAAACTGTGAAAAGAGCATGTTTCAATAGTTGCAGGGTGTGTATGCGTGTGTGTGGCACAGATAAAAGTGTCTTTCTATTGCTTATTTTCTTTATGACAGAACTCACAAAGTGCTAGGCTCTCTCCAAACCAATGTCAAGAAACAGATCCTAGCAAAAGAACATGAAAGAAATGTTGTTAAGGTTGCACTGTTTTCCTTAAAAGTTAGGAAATATCAGAAGCTAGGATGCCAGTATAGCCTTAATTCAACCTTTCTGTGCATATCCATTATGATCCAGTCTTTAATTACATGATCACATACTCTTTTTATTTTTTCTCCTCAGGGCCTCTGCTTCATTTAAAGTATCAGATGGGCTGAAAAAGGCAGTTCTTAAACGTTTACATTTATCTTCTTCAGCACCCTGCCATTAATGTATCAGTGAGCATCTTGGACTATTAACTAGGCAAACTGCCTACTCTGTGTCTGGAGCTGCAGAGACAGGAGTAGACAGCTGGGACCTGGCCAGAGAAAAAAGAACCACTTTGTATATTACAAAATGTGGAAGTGCTGAAGAAGTTCAGAGTGGTGTGGTAGGTCAGTGAAACGTGATGGCAACTGGCAGGAGGCTAAGCTACAAACCAGCAACAGGCTGTGGTGTGGCCAGTTTGTTTCATGCTCTCCATTAAGTCCAATCAAGAAAAGCTGACTTTGCTTGATCCTGTGAGTTGCATGCCAAAGTCCTCCTCATCAATTAAGAGCCTGCAGACTTTAGAGATGAGGATCTTTGGGAGAATTTCACAGGCTCCTTTGCTGTCCTACCATAGCAGTGAGACAGAAAGGGACTTGCCTGGACTGGAAAACAAGACGGTGCTCAGCATCAGCAGCTCCAGTTACCTTGTTCACACCCATGAATAGGGATGAGATCCTTCTGGCAGGCATCTCAAGCCTGGGCCTTGAAGTTATGCTTGAACGGCTTGGTGGCTGCAAGCAATGAACACCAAGGTAGTTCCTTCCTCACCAGCGGACTGGATCTGTACACACAGCACTTTACCCCTTCCACAGACAAGACTGTTTTATACATGCTGTTACTCTTTGAAATCAATAGGAACTATGAAAACTTGACTGCTAAAGAGTTCTGAATTTATTGACTTTGCAAGAGACTTGTGAGGAACTCGTTGATGGTCCAGAAAAAAAGAAAAAAGATAAAAAAGGATCTCTCCTTTCTAAAAGAAACTCTCACAGAGTCTGACATGAAGTACCTGCTGCCCCATTATGTTCTTAAAAGCACAACTCAACTGGGATAATTCAAATCTGAACAGCCTTTCTGTCCATGGCAGTTATGGCTGGGGACAGCTTTTTAAACCTCATGTTTTGGGGTGCTACTATATAAGACCACTTACCTACTTGAGAGCTCCTAAAACTCCTTCTGAGCTGGATTGAACTAAGTAGGAGAGATAAGAAAGTAGCCCAGATAATAAAGCTCAGGTCCAGGCAAAGGTGGCAAACCTTATATTACTTTTTTTGTTGTTTTTTAAAATATTTCCAGTAATTATTTTAGCGTAATTGTGACACTCAAACATCGCTTTTGCACAAGGTGAGTTTCCAGTAGGATGGTGGACCTTGCTGTGAAAGGGGAGAGAAGCATCTGCTGCTTCAAGGTTTGAAGGAGCACAGCACTTTCCAACCTATGAACAGAGCAGAAATGGCAGCTCTGGATATGCCTCACATATGCAGCAGAAGCACTGAGAAGAAAGCATGGCTGGCACCTAAGGAGCAGCAAGAGCACAGGCCAGGTTGGCAGCTCTTCCCTTCTCACAGAACAGAGGGCCAGCTCATGATTGTTAATGTAATACTAAGAAGTTAGCAGGGGAAAAATGGGTAAGACTGAGCTCTAAAACCCACACCAACATCTTTAGTATGCAGTAAAGCTGTGAGTTTGAGCTCTTGGAATTATCTTCTGAAGGTGCTTTGTAGATTTCCCTTGTGTATAGAGCCAAAGGGAGTTCCTCGAGGCTGGCAGCCTGAGATAGAATAGATCCCATGTGCAGAGAAAAGACCAAAAGCACTATAGTTACATTTCTCACACCAGATAAGCAAAAACCCCATGTACTTTCATCTTTTACTCAAATTATTTCACACGTGTATTTTTACATATTTCATTAGTGAATAATTTTCACTGAAAAAGAAATTGTGTGTTGTGTGCTTTTGCTGGGCTAATTTCTGGCCGCTGACTCTAAGAACTGTACATGCAAATATCAGGCATCAGGCTGTAGTTCATTTGCAGCTTTGCATGGGGGCAGGCCACATATCCTTGGGAAAGAATAAGGTTTCTATGAAAGAAGCCACACTTTTGTGCTTTTTAATAAAATGAAAACAAACCAACCAACCAACCAGAAAACTTCTGCCGCTTCTTTCATCTCTCTTTCGATTTGCAAAAAGACACGGCGCTGGACGGCCCGAGATTGACACAGGCAAGTCACAGGCAAGTCTGGGCAGTCACTAGGTGATACACCGCTCCCCCCCGGGGTTTAGTGACAGGACAGCTGGGATAACAGCGCACTGCGAGGGGAACCGCGCGGAGTGCAGGGAGGGCGTGCAGGGCTACACGCTGTGTTCTGGGATGTCGGCAGAGGGCCGGGGCCGAGGCCTGGCCCGCGGCCCGTGAGAAGGCTTCGCCGTGCTCCGGCACAAGGGCCCGGGGCCGCCGGCTGCCCGGGGAAAGGCTCCGCTCTGCGCGGGGGGCCCCGGCCGGAGACCCCGGTGTGGACGCGGCCTGAAGGCCACGGTTCACAAGCGTGAGGGAGCACCACTCTGGGGCTCCCAGGCGCCGCCTGGTGCCACCGGAGCACCCCTGCGCCCCGAGAAAAGGCAAAGGGGCACACACACATCACCGCCGCTGCCTGCGGAGATAAACAACCACCGGTGCGGGAGCGCCCACGTCCTGCTGCGGCCGCCCTTGCGTGGGGCGGTACCGCCGCACGGACACGGCGCGCCGGAGCCGAGGCGAGCGCCACAG